>OX393552.1:32290381-32426165 GCA_947650365.1 Chamaelirium japonicum
CCCTCACCAAATTTCATCAAATTCCAAAACTTCTAGGATGGTCAAACAATGTCTCAAAGCAGCAAAAAATGCTGCTTTGATAGGCAGCATCCCATTCCTCATATATATATATATATATATATATATATATATATATATATATATATATATATATATATATATATATATATATATATATATATATATATATATATATATATATATATATATATATATTGGGTAGGGGTACTCTTACTAATGGAATCTTACTAATGAAAGTTACAAATCGCCTTTTACCTACCTAGAGGTTTCAGAATTTGATGAAACTTGGTAGGGATGCTCTCTATGGCAAGTTGATCATCCTCACTAAAAATCATCAAATTCTATAACCTCTAGGGGCATCAAAGATGTTATTCAAATTAACGGTTAAAATGGACGGTCGATAAAGCTTCTGACATTTGATGCCCCTAGAGGTTATAGAATTTGATGATTTTTGGTGAGGATGATCAACTTGCCATAGAAAGCATCCCCACCAAGTTTCATCAAATTCTGAAACCTCTCGGTTAGGTAAAAGGCGATTTGTAACTTTCATTAGTAAGATTCCATTAGTATGAGTATCCCTGCCCTATATATATATATATATATATATATATATATATATATATATATATATATATATATATATATATATATATATATATATATATATAGGGGGTGGGGAGCCTGCACCCGAGGTGCAGCAACAACGCTGTACCTCTTGCTTGTTTACTTACCTAGAAGTTTTGGAATTTGATGAAATTTGGTGAGGGAATTGTCTAGGGTAAGATGATCATCCTCACCAATTTTCATCAAATTCCAAAACTTCTAGGGGGGTCGAAACAAAATCTGCAGATTTTAACAGTAATTGCGGACGGCTGATTTTACTTCTAGTGAGGATGATCATCCCCTCACCAATTTTCATCAAATTCCAAAACTTCTAGGATGGTCAAACAATGCCTGAGGTGCAGCAACGATGCTGCACCTCAGGTCCAGCATCCTTTTTCCCATAGATATATATATATATATATATATATATATATATATATATATATATATATATATATATATATATATATATATATATGGGGGAATAGGGAACACGGTTCTCCCTACTTGACAACACGCTAGTCCTCCCTTCAATTTGGGTGTCACATGACACTTTTTAACCGAGATTAGGGGTTGGTCAAGGTGGGTACACCCCTCCTAACAATGATCATGAAAAACAATTTGGAAAAAAAATATGTCAAGTGACATTTTAAATTAATCATAGCAATGGCTATTTGCCCATTACAGTTTACCGTTAAATTTGCTGACCGTTGATCGGGTTGTTTTAGGTTTTTTTTTTAGAACTTTTTTTAAAAATCTTGATCTAAATAAAGTGGATTGACAATCCATAAAAAAACATGTGGTTAAAAAGTGTCATGTGGCACCCAAATTGATGGGAGGACTAGCGTGTTGGCTAGTTGGGAGGACTGTGTTCCCTATTCCCTATATATATATAGGCCTCCTCTAGTGCGATTCGAACACTGTGGGTCGTCCGATTTAATTTGTATGGTTATGATGCATTGTTTGGGTGGTACATGCTTCACAACTAACAAATGTTTGCTCACTAACACATATATGTTGCGGTGCTCTATTGCATATGTTGCACTAGGCGGTGCAGGCACGTTAATATCCACATGTTGCTATGCTCCGCTGCATATGTTGCAATACTCCCAGTGCATATGTTTCTCGTCAAGGTTGCACCAAGTGGATCGTACCAACATATCGCATTTGAGGGATTATATATATATATATATATATATATATATATATATAGGGGCATGCTATGCTGCGGCATGCGGTACGTGCGGCACCTTACCGCAGCCATCTGATGCACGCGCTGCGTGCATCACATGCACGCAGCAGTGCATCAGACGGCTGCGGCACAGTGCCGCACTTACCGCATGCCGCATTATAGCATTTCTCTCTCTCTCTATATATATATATATATAGAGAGAGAGAAATGCTATAATGCAGCATGCGGTAAGTGCGGCACTGTGCCGCAGCCGTCTGATGCACTGCTGCATGCATGTGATGCACGCAGCGCGTGCATCAGACGGCTGCGGTACAGTGCCGCACGTATATATATATATATATATATATATATATATATATATATATATATATATATATATATATATATATATATATATATATATATATATATATATATAGGGCTGTTATGTTGAGCTATGAGCGGCGATAGGAGAAAATAAGCTGCGGGTATTTTGACCCCCTTAGAAGTTTTGGAATTTGATGAAATTTGGTGAGGGTGTTCTTTAGGGTAAGATGATCATCCTCACCAATTTTCATCAAATTTCAAAACTTCTAGTGGGGTCAAATGGTCGAAGCAAAATCTGCATATTTTAACGGTAACTAACGACTACAGATTTTGCTTCGACCATTTGACCCCCCAAGAAGTTTTGGAATTTGATGAAAATTGGTGAGGATGATCATCTTACCCTAGAAAACACCCTCACCAAATTTCATCAAATTCCAAAACTCCTAGGCGGGTCAAAATACCCGCAGCTCACTTTCTAAACCGGTAGCTCACAGCTCACTGTAACATTCCTCTCTCTCTTTCTCTCAATCTCTCTCTCTCTCTCTCTCTGTATATATATATATATATATATATATATATATATATATATATATATATATATATATATATATATATATATATATATATATATATATATATGAGGAATGGGATGCTGCCTATCAAAGCAGCGTTTTTTGCTGCTTTGATACATTGTTTGACCATCCTAGAAGTTTTAGAATTTGATGAAATTTGGTGAGGGTGTTGTCTAGGGTAAGGTGATCATCCTCACAAATTTTCATCAAATTCCAAAACTTCTAAGAGGGTCAAATGGTCGAAGCAAAATCTGCAGATTTTAACGGTGACTGCAGATTTTGCAGATTTTGCTTCGACCATTTGACCCTCTTAGAAGTTTTGGAATTTGATGAAAATTTGTGAGGATGATCATCTTACCCTAGACAACACCCTCACCAAATTTCATCAAATTCCAAAACTTCTAAGATGGTCAAACAATGTATCAAAGCAGCAAAAAACGCTGCTTTGATAGGCAGCATCCCATTCCTCTCTCTCTCTCTCACTATATATATATATATATATATATATACATATATATATATATAGAGAGAGAGAGAAATGCTATAATGCGGCATGCGGTAAGTGCGGCACTGTACCGCAGCCGTCTGATGCACGCAGTTGCATCAGACAGCTGCGGTGCAGTGCCGTATTATAGCATGCCCATATATATATATATATATATATATATATATATATATATATATATATATATATATATATATATATATATCTATATATATAGGGTCAGGATCGGATGACCCAGCAAATTTTGACCCATTAATAACCCAGCACCCTTTGAGGCACTTAGAGGTTATAGAATGGGCTGATTTTTTGTAGGGATGTTGTCTATGGTATGTTGATCATCCTCACAAAAAATCAGCCCATTCTAAAACCTCTAGGCGCATCAAATGCGCACTTCAAATCAACGGTTTTTGACTGTCAATTTTAACCGTTGATTCGAAGAGCACCCTTTGATGCACCTAGAGGTTTTAGAATGGGCTGATTTTTTGTGAGGATGATCAACATATTATAGACAACATGTCTACAAAAAATCAGCCCATTCTAAAACCTCTAGGTGCCTCAAAGGGTGCTGGGTTATTAATGGGTCAAAATTTTGATGGGTCATCCGATCTTGACCCATATATATATATATATATATATATATATATATATATATATATATATATATATATATATATATATATATATATATATATATATATATATATATATATATATGAGGAATGGGATGCTGCCTATCAAAGCAGCGTTTTTGCTGCTTTGAGACATTGTTTGACCATCCTAGAAGTTTTGGAATTTGGTGAGGGTGTTGTCTAGGGTAAGATGATCATCCTCACAAATTTTCATCAAATTCCAAAACTTCTAAGAGGGTCAAATGGTCGAAGCAAAATGCTGCAGATTTTAACGGCGACTGCAGACGACTGATTTTGCTTCGACCATTTGAACCCCCTAAAAGTTTTGGAATTTGATGAAAATTTGTGAGGATGATCATCTTACCCTAGACAACACCCTCACCAAATTTCATCAAATTCCAAAACTTCTAGGATGGTCAAACAATGTCTCAAAGCAGCAAAAAATGCTGCTTTGATAGGCAGCATCCCATTCCTCTCTCTCTCTCTCTCTCTCTCTCTCTCTCTCTATATATATATATATATATATATATATATATATATATATATATATATATATATATATATATATATATATATATATATATATATAGCTTTTATGCAGGTCCTTTAGTTTAAAAGAGGAGTTGAATCCGGGTGTCTCGATTGCCCTTGGAATGGAGAGCACACAATCCCCTGGGGGACCCTATCATTTTTCTGGGTTTAAGCAAGCGGGATCAAGAATACAACGATCGTGAGGGCCTCCATGTTCGCAAGACTCACTGGCCACAAGAAACCCATGCATTGCGCCAACTATACAACCATCATACATGACCGCAGGCAGATCAATCAAAAGGGGGGGTCATGATCAGCCCTGGTGGTTTGCTTCACGAGCCTGAAGTCGCGGGCACTAATTGCATCAGCATCGTTCGATGGCAAAAAGATAGCTGACAAGATTGACTCTCCTCTGGACCCCAGACACTTTGTTTGCCAAGAAAACATACCCTATGTGGGAGATCGTTATTCACCTTTTTTTAAAGTAGGTCGGACCCTTTGAGGGAGAATTGAAACTTAGTTTTTCCTTCTAGAGGATGCCAAACCTATATAAGCCTTTGGGTTTTCCTGTTCTCTATCTTTCAATCTCTACTGGTTTTCTTGTTCGTTTTTTTTATAATTGGATTGCTTATTTGAAGAAGAATCCAACAAGTTTGTTGTTATATTTGGCATCAGAGCAAGGCTTTTCTTATTCCTCTAAGAGACGATCCCATGACGACGGTACCACGCCTACGTGGTGGATTACCAAGGGTATAAAGCCCTTGCATCAACCAAGCCCAACTAGAATAGTTCAACACCATGAATAGGATGATAGAGGCACCCACCCTAGAGAGGAAAAATTTTCGACATGCTTGACGAGTTGTTCCGACCACAGATCAGTTTGATCATATACTTTGATTCGGCCGGATGGTGAATTTGGAGAGGAGGATCGAGATCCAAAATGCTCTTCATGTGGCAAAGCCTCTTGAACAAGGAGGTGTGGTGGATCGGCTTGTTCACATGCTGGAGTTCGATAACCCCGGAGTATGGATCATCATGCTCAACTTTGCCGGTCAGATGCACCTGGAAGACTACTTGGACTAGGTAACTTGTCTGGAAAATTCTTTGAGTGGATGACCTTAGCGGACGCGTGAAATGTTCTCTTTGTGAATATGATACTCAAAGGAGCGTGCTTTCATTATGGAAATGAGTGGAGTAACAATGACAACGTCAGGTAAATCAAAAATCGCCACATGGGATCACGTCAAGCAGACGTTTCAAAATCAAGTTTTGTTGGTGGGTTACACGATGACTCTCTACAAGAAGTTCCATGGGTTGGAGCAAAGTTCCTCGAGTGTGGAGGGACTACACTGAGACAAATTGGGTGTTACTTGAAGTTGCATATCTCAATCCGAGACAAATTGGGAGTTACTCGAATTCACACATTGGATGATGCTTATCAATATGCTAGGAGTGCAAAGAAGAGGGTCTATATATTAGGACCTAGGCGGAATTCTATACAAAGATCACTAGTTCTAAGTTCAAGGTAATATGCAAAATTCTAAATTTGTTAAAGCCTTACCTTCTCTTGCCTCTCCCAAAGTCGAAGACTTTTGAAAAATATAAAAGAGAAGAACCAAACATAAAGAAATGTTGCAAATCCCAAGATATGTCGCACAACTGGCGTGAGGTGTTTCATGTGTAGTGAAAAAGGTTATGTTTCATACACACGTCCACAGAGATGAGTTAACTAACTTGAAGTTCATTATGATGAAGGATAGGAAGAAACTTTGTATAAGGAGAATGAGGAAGACAATGAAGCTATTGGCTTGCTACTTTTCCAAGGTGAATGCCTTGTGGTTGTGGATACTGACCGTAATTGAAGGCCAAATACACCAAGGATTGTAAGGCACAAAAAATGCAGAACATGAGTACTGGGTAGAAGCAAGGTGAGAAGCAGTGAGCAAGCTCAAGTTGCAGCCGGAAAAGCAGTTGAATCCATACAAGATTGAATGGTTCAAGAAAAGTAATAAAGTGATAATATCTACAGATGCCCAGTCAAGTCAACACAAGATACAAATATGAAGACACAGTGTGGTGCTCCTGGTTCCCATGGACGCATGGCACATCTTTCTCAGAAGACTGTGATTACATGATCGCAATATGATACGTCACACCAAACGAAGTACATATACCTTTGTCTTTAGGGGAAAGAAGGTTACTTTGCAACCACTAAAAGAAGACATACCAACTCCTACATAAACAAGTGTCAATACCTCTTTGTTGTCAGCTTCTTCGTTTGAGCAAGAAGTAAAGAATTTGGTGTTATTTATGTTTTGACAAGAAAACTACTTGAGCTGGAAAAAGGGCGAAAGTACAGGAGTTCCAAAAGGAGTTAAGAAATTACTTGTGGAGTTTTAGTAACTCATCATTGAGGATCTTCCCAATGGATTGCCACCGTTTAGGACTATTCAGCATGCCATCGACTTGGTCTCAAGTGCGAGCATGCCAAATCTTCAAGCTTAAAGGACTGATCCGAAGAGCAGGTTCCAAGTTGAAGGCCTCACCATCAAAGGTTTGGTGCAAGTTAGCCAAAGCCCTTGTGCAGTGCCAACATTACTGACTCTAAAGAAGCATGGCACATGGCGGATGTGTGTTGACTCATATGATGATGGATAGATTCTTTCTTTCCTGGTACTATGTCAAATTGGTGACAAAAGGGGGGAGAAAGTTAAATTCAGGGAGAGAAATTAACAAATGGAGACTTTTTTTGATGTGGGAGAAATTAGTTGTGTTTTAGATAGGGGAGACATAAGAATGTTCTTATACACATCTTTCATTAATATTTTGATTATTTATTGTTGTCTTGCATACTTGAGGACTTTATCTTACTTTCGTCTGTAAAAAGGTATCCTAATGGATCTTATGTGAGTATGCAGAAAACGATTGTGTTAAGTTGTATTGTTTGAGTCCTTGAGTCATGTAAGAAGAGTATGTATTGAGAGGAAATACATGTATTTTTATACTTTTCGTATGTGAGTGCTATAAATTTTTTGTCAGAAAATTTTGCCAAATGAGGAGATTGTTACCACTTTGTTTTTTGGCAAAATATGTGTGCATTGTGTCTCAATGTTTGCAAGTCCAAGAGGTCAATCGTATTAGGTTTTTGATTTTTTTTGGAATTTTACCAAAAGTTTTTTGATGTGGATTTTTCCAATAAAAATGATTTTCAGGGTGATGGTTTGAACCCTCAATTCGAATTGTCTATATAGGTTCTTCAACTCCAATGGATTTATATTCGCAAATTGAACCGACAATTCGCCCCCTAAGAGTTCCCGGGTGATTTGAACCGAATGTGCTATTGTTCAGAATTCAATGAAATTTTTATGGTAATTCTCATTGACGATTCGAACCATTGATCTGAATTGACATGTATAAGTCTATACTAATTTTTAAATCCAATAGAGTTTTATTTGCAATTCGAACTGTTCGAACCACACCAACGCGATTTGAAACGTGATGGTCCAACCATGATATCAGAACGGATCTTTTGACAGTTTTCTTCATGAATTTGAGTCATGTTAGTCTTGGGTTCATTCCCTACATGGTTTTGGTTCCCTTTACTGTCCCTAGGGTTTTGAACAGTATAAATGCCTCTTATACCTTCACATGGACTATGCACCTCATGATAAATTTTTCTTGAGCTGAGTTTACTCCGACGACTCTCGTTCTTCATCATCCTTGATTCGATCCTTCATAATTTAATCTCTCGTTCCTCAAATTCTTTTTTTAATGGAATTAGACCTTGAAGCTTAGGGGCCATTGGTTAGACGATTTGAAGTTCTTTCCTTGTTCATTTTTTTACTTTGATGGAAAGAAGGTTTGCTTTGGAGGATTCTGAAGCGTGTTTAGTCTGGATTCCATATGGTTGCCTCAGTTCGATGGATTCCGAATGGATCCACCGGTGGATTATGGTCATAGGCTTTGCTAGAAGGATGCTTGTGGATTCAAGCGTGGAGTTCTCAATAGAGGCATGTACATGAAGTAGTTGAGGACATGTGGCGGGTTCGTGGATTCGACTGCAACTCCCCTTTAGTTTGGATTGTGGAAGCACCATCATCAATGGTAGCGTTTTTGCCCTTGTGTCAACTCATTAACTTTCTTTTTTTTTTTGCTACGAAACTCATTAACTTTCTATTGGATTGGTTTGACCAGGGCATATGCCTCGTGGTTTTCTCGATTGGATTTCCATGTAAAAGTCTAATATGTCATATGTGAATGAAATTTTTGGATGCTAATTAATGCTTGTCCAGTTCTTGCTTGTCGATAAGACACCAATAGCCCAAATCATTGGAACTGAACACCAATTCCATAACTCATACCAATGTGAGGCCAATTTCATAACTCTTGTTCATGTAGAAAGGTGAAATGACTTATTATCCCTTGTTATCACTAGCTTATTTTGTATTCCAACCTTCATATATCATGCACCTTAAATTCTCCACTGGGGTTTGGCAGATTCTATTTGTATCTGCACTTGGAAGTTCTCTTTGTCGTTCTACCTCTTTCCCACACTTTCCAATTCCTATGAATGACTTCAACTCACCAACCCAACATTTGAGTAGAATACCACAAAAATTATTAGTGTCTCCAAATTTTTTATTGAATTCATAAGAGCCCTCTTTAGACCACCTTCTAGTTCAACGTGTATTTCCAGACGAAACTGCAAGAACAATCTTCATCATAGTTTGCAAGATCGAGATTTTGCTGCAGCGGCGAAGGAGTTTTTAGTTTCTTCTCAAGCGTTGAAGAAGACTAGGGTTTTGGCCACAGGCCTGTAATATTCTTAATGAAACTTTTATCGTGGAATATTCGGGGGTTGGGGACGGAGGATAAGAGACGAGCTATCGCTTTTTTCTGTGGTTTGCATGGTCTGGATGTGGTGTGTCTGTAGGAGACTAAGACGAGCAACCCTAGCGCTATATTTCTGAAAAGCTTGACAGAGAGCAGCAGATTCAGCTGGGAGGCTCTAGATGCCGCAGGGCTTCAGGTGGTATCATCATCGGTGGAAGGAGGATAGCTTTGACTTGGTTAGTAAGCATGTCGGTACATTCTCCCTATTAGTGACCCTAACGTGTAAAGCTAATAAAATTAATTTGGTAGTAACCTAAGTGTACGGCCCGAACGATATGAGCATTCGTCATGACTTTTGGCAAGAGCTTACAGACGCTAGAGGCCTCAGGCGAGAACCCTGGATCCTGTGCAGGGACTTTAATGTTACAAGATTTAGTCATGAGAGGATAGGTGGTATAGGTCATATGGGTGCAATGGGAGACTTCTCGAACTTCATTCGACGGCTGGACTTGAACGACCTCCCTCTATTGGGCAGACTCTTCACGTGGACTAATAAACGGGAAACCCCCTCCATGGCCAGGCTAGACAGATTCCTTACCTCCAATGAATGGGAAGCTTTGTTCCCGAACTCTATCCAGAGAAGCTTGCAATCTCTGGTCTCTGACCACGTACCACTTTTGTTGGATACTTGTCTCACGTGGAATAGACCGCATTGTCGCTTCTGTTTTGAGCGGATGTGGCAAGAAGATCCTTCCTTTGATTCTCTTGTTTCGAGATGGTGGACGCAGCCTCCGACCGACTTCAACTCAGCCAGAAATTTAATACGCAAACTCAGAGGTCTCCGTCAAAAGATTAAAGGTTGGTATCGATCCAGCTTTGGTTCTGTTCTTCGCCGCAAGCAGCAAATTCTGAGTGTGATCGAGGAGTTAGAAGTTAAGGCAGAATCCTCCCCACTAGCGGTCGATGAGAGGGCTTCTCTCTCCTCCTCTAGAGAAGATCTCCTCTCTATCCTAAGAACAAAAGAGATTATATGGAAACAGCGATCCAGAGATAAATGGATAAGACTGGGTGATCTAAACACGTCTTACTTCCATAAGGTGGCGAATGGGAGAAGAAAGAGGAACTCCATTCAGCGTCTGCAGGTAGGGGGTCATCAGCTTGAAGGGACTGAGGAGGTGCTTTTTGGAGTTTCTAGCCACTTCAAGAACTACTTCCAGGATCTTCCACATTCAGCAGCGTCTTTTTCTTGGGAAGACTTACCAATCAGAAGGATCCCCCCATCTGCAGATCTGGACAGGGACTTCTCCCCAGAAGAAATCAGGAAAGCAGTTTTTGATATGAATGGAGGCGGAGCTCCAGGCCCTGATGGGTTCACGATGCATTTCTTTCAATCGTATTGGGACTGCATATCCAGCGATATTACCAGATTCATCTTAGACTTCTTCTTGGGCTCCTCATCCTTGGAAAGTCTCAACTACTCTCTTCTAGTTCTCGTCCCGAAGAAGGCGGAAGCGGATTCTGTGTCGGACTTCCGCCCCATAAGCCTCTCCAACTGCATCTACGTGATCATTATGAAACTCCTAGCGAACCGTCTATCCCCAATCATGGACGAGTTGATTAGTAGTTCCCAATCGGCTTTCATTAAAGGCTGATTGATTCTGGATAGTGTTGCCTCAGTCCAAGAGATCCTTTACCATCTGAAGGAGCATAAGTCAAAAGGGTTGGTTCTTAAACTAGACTTCGAGAATTCTTTTGATAGGCTGCACTGGGAGTTTGTTCTCTTCACCTTGCGTGCAAAAGGATTCTCTCCACGGTGGATTCATAGGATTTCTTGCTGCTTGACTTCTTCCAAGATCTCCTGCTCGATTAATGGTGCTTCGGGAGGTCACTTCCGTATGCTGAAAGGCCTTAAGCAAGGATGCCGCTTTCCCCTTTTCTCTTCATCTTGGCTATTGATGTTTTTGATGCGATTCTGCAAAAAGCTAACTCTCATAACCTTATCCGAGGTATTCGAGTTAACTCCTGGTGCATTTCCAACCTGCATTTTGCTGACGACACTATCCTTTTATGTGAAGCGGAATTAGAGCAGGTGGCTGTCCTGAAAATCATTATGTATGCACTTGAATTCTGTTCGGGTCTCCGAATCAACTTCTCCAAGAACTCGTTGTACTACGTAGGGCCTTCTCAGGAGAAGGGTCTTTTAGCCTCTTCCATGATGAACTGTAAGCTGGAATCCTTTCCAATGAAGTACCTGGGCATCCCCATCAGCAATAGAAATCTGGGAAGAAACGATTGGCTTAAAGTGGTGGAGAAAGTGGAAGGTCGATTAACTACCTAGAAAGGGAAGCTCCTCTCCCTAGTAGGACGCTTGACCCTAGTTAATTCGGTGCTCTCCTCCATCCCGTCTTACTACTTAGCCTTCTACTTCATTCCGGCCTGGGTTATTAAGAGAATAGACGGGATTCGTAGTGCCTTCCTTTGAAAAGGGGCCGACGGTTCTGCTGGCTCCTATCATCTAACTAATTGGGGCATCATGTGTAAATCTAGGGACCAGGGAGGCCTTGGAGTCACCAACCTTAAAGACTTTAATCGAGCTCTGCTAGGGAAATGGTGGTGGAGGCTACAAAATTACCAGGGTGATCACTGGTCATCTATTATCAGAGAGATATTTCAAATGCTTCTCTCCTCTTCAGGCCAGGAGCAGGAAATTAGGCACCCTTTCACCTTTTTGGAAAGGCATTTGCAAAGTTGGGGCCCCCTTCCGTATCAGCACCAGGTTGATTCTAGGAAATGGCAAGAATATCAAATTCTGGACAGATCACTGGGTCAACGACAATAGTCTGGCTTCTCTTTTCTTTGATCTCTATAGTCTGGCTTGGGATCCCCAAACATCAGTTCGCTCGCAGACGGCAGAGTCACCAGAAGGTCGTATCTGGTCGGTTAAATTCAGAAGGACGATTCCGGATACTCTCCAGAGTCAACTTACTGATCTCTATCAGATTTTAGAAGCCTTCACTCTCGGGGATGTCAGAGACTCTTCAAGATGGAAGTGGAAGAATTCTGGGGTTTTCTCTGTCAAATCTTTCTGTAGATTCTTTAATAACGGAGGACTCATTTGCCCTATAGCGAGTCACCTTTGGAAGTCGCCAGCACCCTTAAAGACGAGGATCTTCATGTGGCTAGCCATCCAGGAAAAGATTTTAACTAGGGTGAACCTGAGACGGAGGAATAACCCCAATGTGCAAGACTTGTCATGCCCCCTTTGCCACTTTCATAGAGAAGATGTCAATCATCTTTTCCTCAGATGTCCTTTCTCTCGGAGCCTTTGGTCCATGTTGAAACACAAATTCAGAATCAGAGGACACCCTGCCTCCATTCGCTTCCTCTGGACACTCTAGCGGTCTCGTAGAGTGAAGAAGGCGCTTCGTCCAACTTGGGACCTTCTCACAATTGGTTTATGCTGGAGTATTTGGAGAAAGCGCAACGCTAGAGTTTTCTCAGGCAAGGAAATTTCGGTCATGGTTATCTGGTCCAACTTTGTAGCTATGGTTACTAGCTGGTCTTCAGGTTTCTCTGTTAAACTCTCGGGGCGGATCAGCCCTTTCCTTTGTAACCTTTAATTTAGTAGTTCTAATAAAGCTTGGGGTATGCTTAACCCCATCCGCTCCTTCTTGGAGAGGAATTGCTCAAAAAAAAAAAACTCCTTTGGGACGATGCCATGAGAATTCAACTAATGCTTACAGAATGGGTTGTCAACCATAAGGTTTCTCACACCTTATGTACCTTTTACATCCATGCAAATGTCATTGTGATTTACAAGACTGTCCCTTCTATGCTGGCGAGACTAAGATATGTGAGCCTCCTAGGCTACCAGCCTAATACTTCATTTGATGCACCTGTGCCAACACCTCTGACTAAACCACAAACCGCATACGTTGATCGGGTGGGATGTGACAACATATTTTTTCTCAAACACATCCCAAACTAACTTCGCATAGGAACAACGAAGAAATAGATGAGAAGAAGCTGACTCTCTTCGACCCAGAAAAAGCTACACATCGAATCCGTTATGTTGGGGTTGTTCCTCTCTCTTAAGGGGTTAACCTTTGTGATGATCGTCTCTCGATCTACAAACCATTAATAAAGAGAAGACTTTAACCTTCAGAGGGATAAGAAGCAAACTTGAGAGGCCGGATGAAACTAAAGCATTAGCCATAGTTTACACCAATTTATGTCACTTGCACAACAGGCTAGGAGATCATCCTCAGTCGTTTTGTTGAACAAAACCAGATTTTAACCACTTAGAAGATGATCAGAGAGCTAGATGGAAAAACAAGCTAGTTCGAAGTCCTTGTTCGATCCGACAACGAACCATCATCATTGAAAATGAACTCTTACACCTTGTTTAGCCGGTAAAGCGCGCACAAACCCAATCCATACCTCCGAATCAATCAAGAACAAAAAATCTATTTCTTTTCCCTGAACCTTCTGGTTGGCTGTGTAATGAAAATCTCGTCATCTCTAACCCTTAATTTCGTACTATAAGCAATAACGCACACCGTCCGATCAAGGCAAATGCACCCTTCAACACGTGGTGGATCTGTTTTTTCCATGGTGTTGCACCCGATGGAATCATGGGATGCATGGCTTTCGCATCTTGTGTCGTCTGTTTCTTCCCTACACGGCGTATCGACAAACAATTCCTCCATGTTTAAAATATACTTTCTCTTGCAAGGCGTTTGCGCATAAGGCATACCATGTTTTCGTTGGCCTAGAATCATTCCGATTTAATCTTACCTAAGCTAGTTTCACAAAGACTGCGCCCCTTTAAATACTCTAGTCGTCTATCTCTTTCTCTCTCTCTTGGTTCCGAGAATTCCGTTTTTCATCCCATCGAAGAAAGCTCGTCACCATCCTTTTGAAGAAGATACAGGTTGATCACTAGTTCACGTTCCACCGTCCCCCCTAGGGACTCAGCCTCCCCGTGAGGCCGTTATGAGGCCAGCGTAAGGCATGAAGGGTTTATCATCCCCTACGGTAGCCCTGTCGTCCGTCCTGCGATCAGACTCGATTGCAAGTTGGAAAACCCTGCCCAAAAAGTTTGATACGACTGCAACGTCAAAATCTCTCGAAATCAATGTTATTAAAACCGGACCGGACCGGCCGGTCCGGACCGGGAACCGGTGAACCGGTAGGGAAACCGGTCCGTATGCAATATGAACCGGTGTTGGAAAACGAACCGATATTGAACCGTCGGGCCGAGCGGTTTTAAGTATAAACCGGACTGGGCCGGGCGGTTTTAGGTATAAACGAACCGGTTTTTTTTTTTTGGTACACAAATGCTCTCTCGCTCTCTCTATCTCTCTCTGGGTTTGACTGTGTTTGTTGGACCGGTGAACCGGACCGGACCGGCCGGCCGAACTGGACAGGAACACAAACTGGTTCGTCCTCCGGTTCTGACAACATTACTCGAAATGATGGAGGCCAAGAAGAGTGGGTTGTCCACCTCGCCACCACTATTATCCCCATCTGCCCGGAAAGATTCTTGATGGAATGCAAGCTACTCTACACCCGCATAGACTTGGCAATATGCTTATATGTCTAAACGGTGAATAACCAACTTAATGAGATTTACAGACCATTAATAGAGAGAAGACTTTAACCTTCAAAGGGATAAGAAGCAAACTTGAGAGACTAGATAAAATTAAGCAGGCAGCAGCTACAGTTTACACCTTATGTCACTTGCAAAACAAGCCAGAAGATCATCCTCAGTTGTTTTGTCGAACGAAATCGAATTTTAAGTACTTAGAAGACGATCAGAGAGCCAAATGGAAAAACAAGCTAGCTAGGAGTCATTGTTAGATCCAACAATGAACCATCATCATTGAAATGAGCTCTTACACCTTGTTTGGTCAATAAAGCATGCACAAACTCAATCCATGCATCCAAATCAGTCAAGAATAAAATTCTATTTCTTTTCCCTAAATCTTATGGTTGGCTATGTGTAATGGAAATCTCGTCATCTGTAACCCTTAATTTCATACTATAAGCAATAATACACGTCGTTTGAACAAGGCAAATTCACCCTTCAACGTGTGGTTGATTTGTTTTTTCCCTAGTGTTGCACTCGATGGGGCGCACGGCTTCTGCATCTTGTGTCGTCTGTTTCTTCCCCGCATGGTGTATCAGCAAACAATTCCTCCACGTTTAAAATATGATTTAACCTGCAAGGTGTTTGCGCATGGGGCATACCATGTTTCCGTTAGACTAGAACCATTTTGATTTAATCTCACCTAGCTAGTTTCATAAGGACTACACCCCTTTAAATACTCTAGCCATCTCTCTCTCTCTCTCTCTCTCTCTCTCTCTCTCTCTCTCTCTCTCTCTCTCTTCCGAGAATTCTGTTGTTCATCCCTTCGAAGAATGCTCGTTACCATCCCTTTGAAGTAGATGCGAGCCAGTTCACGTTCCACTCCCCTCTAGGGAGCCAGCCTCCCTGTGAGGCCATCATGAGAAGCAAGATAAGGATCAAAGGGTTTATCATCTCCTACGGTAGCCTTGTCGTCCGTGCCGAGATCGGACTCGATTGCAAGCTGGAAAATCTTGCCCAAAAAGTTCAATACGACTGCAACGTCAAAATCTCTCGAAATGATGGAGGCCCAGAAGAGTGGGTTGTTCACCTCGCCTCCGCTATTATCCCCATCTGCCCGGAAAGATTCTTGATGGAATGCAAGCTACTCCACACCCGCATAGACTTGGTGATATGCTCATATGTCTAAATGGTGAATAACCAACTTAATGAGATTTTAGTCTTTCCATTTGTTGTTAAATTTTTTCTATACTAATTTCATTAACCAGTCATCTAGCAGATCCCTTTATGAAATTATTTACAGTCACCATGTACCATGTTTCTAAGATCATTCCTACGTTTTGCAGGGAGGTTTAGCACTGATGTAGAAGACTCAGTTGAGCATATATCAAAAACGTTCCGTGGGGTATGCTTGACAGCAATTGAAGATCTTCACTTCCAAGTACAAGGAAGTAGGAGATCAGTGACTCAGGGATCACTAGAGTTTCTAATAAACTAACTGATTAGGTGTCTCTCATTGCGTATGTGCTACTTGCCATGCATGAGGCGCTGAACACAATCTTATGTACGATGAAAGATCGTTCGTATGTTGGATAGAAATTGAAGTCGATATTGATCTTCCAATCATGGAAATTGAATAGAAACGAAGTCGATATTGATCTTCCAATCATGAAAATTGAAAGTTGAAACGAAGTCGATATTGAAAATTGGATAGAAATGAAGTTGATATTAAACGAAATCGAAGGTTTTTACCACAATTATAGCCATAACTAATTATGAGCAGAAATCAGATGGATTACCTGACTAGGAATCAGCCTTCGATAGAACACCGAGCTCGGCGGGAACTCGGCCTTGTAAGTTGGTAGGGCATGGATGTAGATAGAGTAAAGCCCTTCATGCCCCCTGAAGAACTTCTCCCACAGCGGAGAGAGCGGCAGAGGCCCTCTAGTCAGGAACATGAAGGCGACCTTCGGAACCCTCCCAAGAACAGAGCATTTCTTCACCTGGGGCGCGGCGGCCGCGCCCCGGAACAGCTCCTCATCACTCATCTTGTGCATCAGCCCGGGCGGGGACCCAGCCCGGCGGCCGAGGCCGCTCCGCTCGTCCGGGCAGGGCCGGATACCGGCGCGAGCTTGCAAGGCCATGCTCCGAGCATCGAGGCGCTGGGGCAAGTACAGGCAAAGGACCGAGAACCCGGCAGCCAGAACCAAGAACAGGATCAAGAACTTGAGTAGCAGCATAAAGGGGAGGGCTTTGGATTGGGCCCTCTGGGTCGAGTCCTTGCCGTCCCCTGCAGGCGGAGCCCTACCCTGCATCTTCGGGAGATCGAAGGAGCGGCGACGGGAGAGGAATTCAGCTTCTGGGTATCTCAGTTCCGAGGGTTTTAGGTGATCTGAGCCCGGTTTCGGATCGGAAAAGCCGCATCCTTGTCCTCATCAAAGAACACGGGAAGCAGGGAATCACAGGCGTCGAGAGGAACCGATGAACAGAACAGAGCCCGTGGCGGACGGAATCTTCCAGGTGCGACGGACTTGGGCGGTGGGGCCGGCGAAAATTCCACGGGCGGCGGGGCCGGCGGGGAGGAATTGGAGGTGGCGGGAGGGAGGAGTGGAGGAATGGGGGAGTCTTTGCGTGACTGGCGTGTGGTGGGTCAATGGTCGGCTCACGGGAGTTGCGTGCTCGACTTGGGTCGCGACTGGAGAAAATACACGGGTTTGACGGTTGATGATTGCAGACTGTCTTGATCGAGTGGTTAAGGATGCTCGTCCCACCGAGGTGGAATTTTGAGGACAGGCCCACCGACCTGAGCAGAATCAATGGACAAATTCGGTACAGAATCTGCAGACGTCAGGTCGACTCCTCTACTGTTCATACAGTTATCTCAGTTGGTGACGTGGGTGAACCATAGGCGTTCGATGGTAGGCATGTCGACGGGAGTATCAACTCGATCTTAGAGGAGTCGAACTCTCGAACTCTGAAACGGAGGTTCACACATGCTCAAGAGAGCAAAATGTGCAAAATGTGAGTTATAAGAGTAGGGTTGGAACAAGGATTTTATATTGGGAGGGGTCAAAGCATAATAATTTCATTTGGAGGGACCAAAGCATGAACATAATTTTTTTTGTATACTAAGATTCAAGACTTTACTATATAAATTTTTTTAAAAAAATAATTGAAGGAGAGGGGTATGGCCCCCCTTGGTCCATACTCTATACGTAGTTCCATCGCTGTATAAGAGCATATACAATAGCATCTTTTAACTTTTTTTGTTTGTTTTAAAAATTAAAAAAAAAATATTTTTTATTATTTATTTTTTGAGATGTAGCAACCTATTCATAATAAAGAGTCACCTTATAAAAGTTTGGTGTTGCTATGTTATGTGGCTCAACCGAAGGCTCTCTGTATGTGACGAGTCATGTACTGTAATCTGCTCGTTAAAGTTAGTTTAAGTAGGGTGGTGCATGTTACAAAAATTGGTTTTGATAGAATAATGAAAAAATCGGTTTTTGGTTTAGTCCCATATTGCCCGTGGGGAGATCTTTTAATGCGTTTTTAATGGAACTCCCTTCATTGGGCTTTGTATCTTCCCAAGAGCCAGGCCATAGCCCACCACACACGCGCGCGCCGGGCCGGGCCGAGGCCGAGGCTCGCGAGCCGCGTGGACGCGAATGGTCTTCGGGCTTCGGGCCTTGTTTTACACTGGGTTTTAATTTTTAATGGAGATTTATTCCTTCCGTTACACTATTCACGAGGCTGAGCTAGGTTCATTGAACCTGGACCTCTGCACTGTCACATGCAACCGTTTCACTTGACAGAGCAGTGAATGCTCATCAGTGCGTTGCATGCAATGGCTGTGAGTGTGGGGACGTTATGGCTAAGGACCTCTATATAAGAGAGGGTCCGGTGAAGCCAGAAACACACCAAGCGAAGAGCTCTCTCCACCTTCTCTTTTCTTTCTCGTTCTCTCTTGTCTGGAGTGTCTGGAGTACGCTGAGAGTCCCAAAGGGGTTCCCTTCGGTGCTGAAGAGGAGTCCAGTCGTTGTACCCTGGGGAGCGTTCGTCGGAGGCCTTGAAGCACCTACCGAGGCGGCGAAATAGCTTTCAGGGCATTGTGCTAGCACAAGCCTCGACAACTGCTAAGTACCTTGTTCTTCTTCCTTCTTCCACCTCTTTGCCATACCTGTAGACAACCTTAGGACAACCTAAACCTTGTTTGATTGCTGTGTTCAACTTTGCATGCTAAACCCCTATAGTTTGTTCAATTACTTTTTGCACTAGAGTTGTAACTTCTCTATATTCTGTTAGTCATCGTTTGCTTGTCTTCATAGAATAGAATACCCAACAGTGCAATGATCAAATGCTGAGAATGACTATCTATAATAGCTTTGACGAGTCTGTTGAAAATGCTCTAAAAAAGTAAAATCTATAAATGTATAAAGATTTTAAATACTTATACCCAAAGCCTTAAATCCTTAGAAGACCAGGGGGTGCTCGACCTCAGGAGATTCAACATATCGATGCTGGAGAAATGGTGGTGGAGACTTTAGCAGGAAGATGGAGGCTTTTGGAGAGAGATTATTTTAGCCAGATAATTCAAGAACTTCTTCCCAATTCAGGTCAGGAGCAGGGCTTCAGGAAAAAGTTTGCACTTCTAGCAAGGGATTCTGAAGGTACGCGATGTCTACTGACAGGGTAATAGACTGACCCTGCAGGCCGGATGGCAAATGGATCAAATTCTGGGAATACTCCTGGCTTGGAGATTTTTCCCTCAGACACCTCCTCCCAGATCATTTCCTCCGGTCTCGAAACCGGGGGCCTAAGTCCGTTCGCAGGCTCGACTCATAGGGGGCTCTTGCATATGGAATGTTCATTTGACTTCGCATCATCGCTAGAGAGAGTACATGAGCATGCATATCTGATACATCTTCTCTCGGCAGCTACCGCTTTGGTGTTCGACTGGGTGAAGTGGCGATGACATGCTTCAGGCCTTTTCTCCGTCAAATCATTCTACCACCATCTTGTTCCTGATGGAGAAGGCTTCTCGCCCTCAAGAGTGTTTTGGAGAGCAAAGGCCCCCATGCAGATTATAATCTTTTCACTTTTGGATTCGAGAAACAAGATCCTCACGAAGGCGAAACTTCTCAACAGAAGGAACCACCACGTGACAGAGTCGTCCCGTATTTTCAGCCATACTAAGAAAGAGACTGCATTACACCTGCTAATCAGATGTTTGCTAGAGTGGAGGGTGTGGGATTACTTTGAGCTCCAATGCGGGATTTTGTCCCATCCGAGTAATCTGAAGGCACTATGGTCCACTTGGAGGAGACGGAGGGTGTAGAAAGATCATCGGGTTCTCTGGGATATTATGGCAATAACGATTATCTGGGTAATCTGGCTAGAGAGAAACAACTGGATTTTCAATGGCAAAACTTCCGGAGACGAGGAGCTACAGAGATCAGTTGTTTCCATCTTCAAGCTTTGGATCATCCCTTGGGTCGGGTCTTTTAGTAAGGAAGCTTAGAATCTCTGTAATCATATTGTAACTTGATTTTTTTATTTTAATATAACTAGTTGAGGGCTGCCTAACCCTCCGTTATCTCGGAGGGGTTCTTAAATGTCAATTGCCATGTTGGTTTTGATTGGTTAAATAATTATCAAATTTTAATCAAATGTTGATGAAAATTTTTTTTCTAAGAAAAATTCATGATGGAAATTATTAATTTCTGCCAAATTTTGGT
This sequence comes from Chamaelirium japonicum, assembly GCA_947650365.1. Classification (NCBI taxonomy): domain Eukaryota; kingdom Viridiplantae; phylum Streptophyta; class Magnoliopsida; order Liliales; family Melanthiaceae; genus Chamaelirium; species Chamaelirium japonicum. The sequence continues at coordinate 32,310,902 of OX393552.1, forward strand.
CACAATCAATGTAGGTCAAATATTGATTTGTTATGAAAATGTTTGAAATAATAAAATATGAATTTTCACTGTAAAATATATAATCTTTTGTTGAGTTAATTCTATGTTGTACATTGCATGTAGTCCTAGTTTAGTCCAATATGGTTTGTGGTATTGTAATGACGCGCACTCTCTCTATTTATAAGGAGATGCAGTGTTATGTACATATTCATTCAATACAAGGAGTATTCTCTCAAAACCCAAATCCCTTATAACATGGTATCAGAGCCCTTAGCCTCCTAGCTGCTGGCTTCTCCCTTGCCCCTTTGGCCTTTCTCCTAGCCGTCAGTCTCTTCTTAGTGTCTATCTCTCGTCCCACCGGCCTCCCTCCTCCCGAAACCTGACATTGCACTCGATCCCCATACGAGCCGCCACTACTACCAGCCAGCCTCCTCCTCCCCGCACCTGACCTTACCGGTCTCCCCCCTAGTGTGCCTCCCTCTCTCTTCCCCTTATACGGCCACTCGATCCCCCTCCTTAGCCGCCAGTCTCCCTACCCCCTTGCCCGACCCCCCGGTCTCCCTCTCCCTGCCCTAACCTCCAACCCTAGCCCCAATCCCCCCCCTCTCCCCACCCGACAACCTAGCCGCAAAAGCACCCCCCCTCCCCTGACCCTAGTCGTCACCCGACTCCTCTGCCTGTGACGACTCTCGTTGTACACCATTCTTGACCACTATCACCTAGCCCCACCTATTCACCATACAATGATACTCCCAAAATTGAAGGCATTGGACTCGACTGTCGATTAGCCAGATTGGTCGATCTCTGTCAAAGTTGATATTGCCAGTTGTTGTGGTCTATGGGGTCACATCACCGATAAGATCCCCTTTCGATAGACTAGGCTATCCATGATGCCATCTCCTCGACAATCATGACTGCCGCTACTCCCGCTCAGATACCTATATACAGTTCATGATGCTCCTGTAGCCATAGGCCATCATTTAGACCAGTCCATTCGGACCTACATCATATCCTCCACTCCGTCTCACGTCTGCTGCTAACTCCTCTTGGCCTCTTGCTCACTGCATATGCTCAGTGGGAGTACCTTCGGGACTAATTCGTTCAGCAGGACGGTTGTAACATCTACCCCAAACACACAAGATATTGTCCACTTTACCCATGCCCGCACGAGAACTTCCCAAGGAGGTCACCCATCCTGGTACTACTCTCGCTCGAGCACGCTTAACTACGGAGTTCGTACAAAATCCGTAGCAGCGCATGGTTTTAAAACGCGTCTTCTATGTTTGGGAGGAAAAATTATATAAGTAGCTCAGGATCTCCTTCTCTCCAATTGATGTGGGGCTAACTCATGGCCGTGTACACCTCACCTCACATCATCCATCTTGGCATTCCCATCTCAGGAGTCTTGGCTCTTGGCCTATTGGATCTTGGGCGTCACAATCCACCCCCCTCAGGGCTACACGTCCTCGTGTAGGGTTAGACCCCCCCATTGTGAGGAGAACCGGCTCTGATACCATTTTATAACATCCGCCCCAAACACACAAGATATTACCCGCTTTGCCCATTCCTGCATGAGAACTTTCCAGGGAGGTCACCCATCCTGGTACTACTCTCGCCCCGAGCATGCTTAACTACGGAGTTCTTACGAAATCCGTAGCAGTGCATGGTTTTAAAACACGTCTTCTATGTTTGGGAGGGGAAATTATATAAGTAGCTCAGGATCTCCTTCTCTTCAGGCGATGTGGGGCTAACTCATGGCCTTGTACACCCGCACCTTACCTTACCACACTTCATTCATCTTGGCATTTCTGCCTCAGGAGTCTTGGTTCTTGTCTCTTGGCCTAATGGATCTTGGTCATCACAATGGTACCTGTCAATACCTTCTTTGTGACACTCGGTCTATGCGTCCGGGCGACCTCTTGATCCACGACTTCTTCAGCCTAATCATCAACTATTGGCACGAGTTAGATTCTTTCATCCCTGTGCCATGTGGGTTCTCGGTCATAGGCATTCCAAGGTTACCTTGAGACGAGTCACGCAAACCAATTCCAAGCCACCCTTTGCTCAGAGTTTACAACTCTGGTGGCCCAGCTCCTACACCATGTCACTACTCTTGGCCGATGCCATAATCTCCCTGGTAGATCCGATTAGTGCGTATGTTGTATATCAAATTATAGCTCTTTGTGAAGACCTACAATTTAACTATAAGGGGAAAACTTCGGATGCGCCGTGAGCCTTCAAATAAGGAGTTAACTCTATTTGAACATCTCAAGGTTGGATGAGAGAGAGAGAGAGGGCAAAACAATAATTTTAAAGATCTCCAAGGTCAAAACTGAAAAACCGTAAAAAATCCATCTCCCTCAATTTCGACCCGACCCTTGCCGCTCGGCTAGGTGGTTGGCTGCCCAAGCACTCATGAAGCATAGGCAAGCCCACGACGTCGACGCAGCCATGGGCGGATCCATGAGTTGGCTCGACCGGGCTATAGCCCAGCCGAGTTTTCGAAAACACCGTGTAATGTCCAGCCAACACCAATCCGAAACTATCCACCAGCTCACTCAGCAAGAGGCCCAGCCCAACCCACAACCAACCCAAAAAAAAAACACACAACCCCTAACCCGATTTGCGAAAATTTGAGAGGAATGAGTTTGGATTTCCTTCAATCGGTCAGCCCAATCGGTGGGCCTGGTGCGCATCATAGCTGCATGCAGTCGGGCTGGAGTATGATTCACTTCGGGTCGCCTGCCATAGTGCGGCTGTGATGCGCATGGACCGACCGACTGGAGGTGATCCGAACTCAAGAGGAATACGCGATGTGGGACCCCAGCCCCAAATTGCACAAAAAATCGGATCCCGCCTTCGTCGTCGTCGTCGTCGTCGTCGTCTCTCTCTCTCTCTCTCTCTCTCTCTCTCTCTCTCTTCCTGTGGTGGCAAGGAGGAGCCGCAGCGCCACAGCAGGCGTGGAGGCAAGAGCGAGAAGGGGCAGCCTACTCGGAGAGGAACCTCAACACCCGAACTCCCGATCAGTTCCTCTCTCATCTTCCCTTTTTTTTTGTTGATTTATTTGGACCATCCGTCATCACCCTCCCAGGGGTCACCCACCTATCCTTGTCGTTGTCGTCACTGGTGGTCTGGTTGCCGATGACTGGCGGTAGGTAGGAGCCCCACCTCTCGACCTCCCATAAGCACCGAGGAGCACCTTCCGTCCCTCACATGAATCGCACGCTATCCTTTATCTTGAAGGCAAGGACGTAGTGTGCGGGTTTATTTTTAGTTCTAATTTCTAAATCTCTAATCCATTGATTTATCTACTTCTTATGTTGTTGAATTCATTAGGGACCATAGGGTTTTTAGCGATTTGGGCTTATTTTGTTTGTGAAGAAGAAGAATTTTGTTACATTTAATAATTTGATTAGTTGTTACCAACTATAATAAAAAATTAGTTTAACTTCAGCCCAGCCCAAAAAAAATTCCTGGCTACGCCCCTGGACGTAGCATGCCGGTCAGTTGTTGGGCACTGGTCACAAGGGCACATGGATGGCTAGTCGATCGTGCCTGGCATCCCGACGCCTCCCCACCGGTGATTCATTGTTGGGCACCGGTGTGCACACAACGCAACACCGTACCACACGTACACACGGTGCCGCATCGGCCGACTTGGACCGCGAGGCACACCGACGTCCCGATGACACCGCATTCACGGGAACAAGCATGGGAAGGCTATGCATGGCAACGATCGATATCCATGATTGCGACGCCATTCTCCGCAATCTGGCGGTGATCTACCTGAAAACTAGAAACTTGTTATGGCCCTGATACTGCAGCGTAAGAAATCTTGCACGTAGAACCATGCATGCATGGCAACGAAGATCCGATGATCGATCTAATATGGAAGCGATAGAATGTTCACCTCCTGATGAGAATGCCTTTGATCCTTTTTGATTCGCTAGGTAGTCATGTTCGATCCTCAAGCGGTGTGAATCTGAGATTAAGAAGAAGAGAAGATTAAGTGGAGGAAGGTGTTTCTATTTTAGTTCTTAGTCGTCGAGAATACCTTAGGGTGCCTTCTTTTGGCAGAAACGAGAGTGGAAATAAATCATATTATGACTTCGTATCCATTTTCATTGTTCTTCTCATTTTAAGTCGGTAGAAATGAATTCTCCTGTGGATTTCATTTTCTCTCAACCGACCTACTTCATTTCCTCTCAAATTTGGATGAAAACCTCATTTTCTTAAGTCAAGTGGAAATGAATTGATAAAATAGATTTTCTTTCTCTCTATAACTTACTTAATTTTCTTCCTCCCAAAAGAATAAGGCGTGGAGATGAATTGATGAAACATCTTTTCCTCACTTAATTTCTTGTCTCAAAAAAACAAGGGAGATAAAATAAAGTCAATGGACATATAAGTCAATGGAAATCATTTTCGTTTCTCTGAGTGGAAATGAAAAGAATGCACCCATAGATGGAAGGCATCCTGAAACCTAATTTTTGGAGTCTATCCAACCATCCATAGGATTAGACCATAGCCGACCGGGTACACTCTGTTGGGTGTGTGCGTGTTAAAACCACACTTTTAGTCCCATATCGGTTAGGGGAGAAATCCCCTACCAACATATAAGGATTTGCCCACATCCCCCCACTAGTCATCACACTAGAGGAGGGGCTCCACTAGCTCACACACGCGCGCGCGTGTGCGCCGAGCCGGGCCGGGCCGGGCTTGGGCTGGGCGGCGCGTGTGTGTGCGCCCGCGGACCCGGACACGATAGCACCTCCGAAATGGGCTGGTCCGCACCTGCCCTCTTTTTGTTTTTTGCTATTAAGTCCTCCCCCATTTATTAAATTCCTTTTTGGCTACTAGCCGTTTTGCATGCGACCCGTTGCTGCATGCGAGCCGTTACGAGAGTTGTAACGTGCGAGGTTAATGGGCTTAATCGCAGCCCATTAACCGCTCCCCTCTTTCAGCCTCCCATTAACAGCCCGAGGCCTATATAAGGCCCGGTGCAGCCATGGGATTAATACACTCCGAAAATCGGAAATCCTCTCTGCTTACTGCCTCTCTCTCTCTCTCCCATTCTCTCGTGCCGTGTTGCTGTGGTGCTGCCCCTTTGCTCCGAAGAGACTCCCTCTCTCGGACCAAAGCCTTGCTGCGGTGCTACCTCCCGGCCTCGAGAAGATCGTCATCGAGTCGCTGGGTTCCTGAAAGTCTACGAGGTTCGCAAAACCTTCTTGGAGTCGTGCCGACGAGAAGGAGGTCGCCTGACCGGGGTCGCCGTATCTCCGAGAACAATTGCCACGAGACCCGCACGAGGGGGGCAATAAGATTCTTGGGACAGTGCCTAGCACGCTTCGACCACAGGCCAGAGTTTCTAACTCTTCTTTTGTCCTAACATTAGATCTAAAATAATCGACTTGCATCTAATAGAGAAATCTAAATAATTAGATATATTTTAGATAGATTGTATCTCCCTTTTAGAAAAGTTCGGCAAGGTGAATGACGGTTCCATAGAACCCGCTCTGCCTTGGCAAACAATTTCTAAAAGAAATTTGTGACTTGTCCTTGTTTGCGAAAATAACATTTGCTAATCAATTTTAATATTAATAATTTGATTAAATCCTAAATTTGCTAGTTTAGAACGATTAGATTTCCAACAATCCAAGAATCTTATTGTTATTTAATCGTTCATCATATTATCATTCTATTGTGCATTTCATTTTGTTAGTATTGTTATCATAGAATAAATAGTTTCATTATTAGTTGTTAAAAGTTGCGCTATAGTTATTAGTCAAAATTAGTTTTCTACAAAAGTTAATTAAAAGCATACATTTTAGAAAAGACTAAGAGTCATTATTTGGAATATTCCACTACCTACGGTGTCTAGAATGGCTTGACAAACCGGCATTAAATTGCCCAAGGTAGCTTGGTATTTGAGCGAGCCTAGTGCTCTACCTCCTACCTGGAGCCCATCTGGCCGTTAGGATTTGGAAGTTTCATTTTGACTTCTGAAAGTCAAATCTATACAGTGTGCTTTAAAATTGACAAAACTCATTTTTTAATCCACAGATTTCAACCTCTTACTTTGGTCCGAAATGGCCTCACCAAACCGTGAAACCTTTAGTGCCAAACCCGAAAAGTTTGACGGGTCTAACTTCAAGAGGTGGCAAAACCAGATGCGATTCTGGCTAACCACACTTGGGTTATTGTCAGCCATAGGTGAAACCGCACCAGGAGTATCCAATGGGTCTAGCCAAACTCGTCGTACCCGAGCCTCCACTTCACAACCTGAACCTGAATCCACTTCTGGCTTTCCCACTAGGACCCCAGAAGAAATCAACTACCATGGTCTTCATAGGATCCTAGGGGCCTTATCTGATAGATTATACGATATCTATTATACCATTCAAAACCCTAAGGACCTATGGGATACCCTAGAGCGTAAGTATGGCCTAGATGATGCTGGAGTAAAACGCTTCAAAGCGTCTGACTTCAACAGCTTTAAAATGGTTGACTCCAAACCCATGAATGATCAGATTCATGAGTTTGAAAACCTAGTCCAACATCTGAAGACTAATGGTTCCACCCTTGATGAAACCTTCCAAATAGCCTGTCTTATAGATAAACTCCCTGCTTCTTGGTCCGAGTTTTCTAAACACCTAAGTCATACCCAAGGTGACCTAACCCTAACTCAAGTTCTAAACTCTATTAGAATTAAGGAGCAACATAGGCTCAGGAAAAAGAGATCCTCTGAATCCAAACCCAAGGTCAACAACGTAGAGGGTCAACCGTCTAAGCCATTCCAAAAACCTAGACATAAGTTCCAGAAGAAACCCTTCCACCCTAAGCCTAAGCCATACACCAAGAAGCCATACCATAGCAACCATAACCCAAACCATCCCAAGGACCAAAAGAAGGAAGGAGTGCGTTGCTGCTACGTCTGCGGTCGGACCAATCACATGGCCAACCAATGCTTCTACAAGAAGACAGCACCACCTCCAAATCCAAGAAGAAATGGTCCAACGCCACCCGGCTCCCAAGTCAACATGGTGACCTCTGGAGCTGGCTCTTCTGGGACCGCTTTCAGGTCTGTTCTCTTCACCCCTGAAGTTAACATGACCTTTCAAGCATTTGATTAGTGGATTGACACAGGAGCTAACATTCATGTTTGCTCTGATCAATCTTTGTTTTTCACCTATCAGGTCTCAGGTGGAGGAGCTGTAAGCATGGGGAACAATGCTGAGGCTCGTGTGCTAGGGATAGGACGGATCGACCTGAAGTTGACGTCGGAGAAGACCCTAACCCTGCGCGGAGTCCACCACGTTCCGGAGATTAGGAGGAACTTAATTAGTGGGTCCTTATTAGTCCAACAGGGCTATAAGCTTGTATTTGAGTCCAATAAAGTTGTAATAACTAAAGGAATGAATTTTATTGGAAAAGGATTTCTTTGTGATGGCTTATTTAAATTAAATGTCTTTAATCCTTCGTCTACAATTCTGAATGTTGAGTCTTCGATCACTTGGCACCAAAGACTAGGTCATATAAATTATAATTCTATTAAGAAACTCATGACCCTAAACATCATTTCCAAATCCGATAATAGGAATCTCGACAAGTGCGAGATATGCGTAGAAGCGAAACAACCTAAGAAATCTTTTAAAACCATCGATCGAGACTCCCATATACTTGAATTAATTCACAGCGATGTCTGTGATTCTGGGAGAACCTCGAGAGGTGGCAATAGATATTTTGTAACGTTTATAGATGACGCTTCAAAATATTGCCACCTATACCTTATTAAAACTAAGGATGAAGTACTCAGTAAATTTAAAATTTACAGAGCTCTGGTTGAAAACCAATTAGACGAAACCATTAAGATCCTTAGGTCAGACTGAGGAGGGGAGTACACCTCAAATGAGTTAAGTGAGTACTGTGATGACTATGGAATACTCCATGAAGTCACAGCTCCTTACACTCCCCAATCCAACGGTGTAGCGGAAAGGAAAAATAGAACCCTAATGAACATGGTCAATTCCATGTTACTAAGCTCTGGAGCGCCAGAGAACTTATGGGGGGAAGCCCTAATGACGGCTTGTTTTATCCTTAACCGTATTCCTTTTAAACACAATGACTTGACCCCATACGAAGTATGGAAACATAGAAAACCTAACTTAGAATATTTAAAAGTGTGGGGGTGCCTAGCTAAGGTAAAAATCCCCGATCACAAAAGGAAGAAGATAAGACCTAAGACTGTAGATGCCATCTTTATTGGTTATGCTTCAGAAAGTAACGCTAATCGTTTTTTAGTGTTTAACTCTGAAATAAGCGAAATAGCCAATAACACCATAATCGAAGCAAGAGATGCCTCATACTTCGAAAACATCTTTCCTTATAAGACTAGGATCAACACTAGGATTAATACCAATAACCAGGCCTCCAGTTCTAATCAGGTGACTCAGATTGAACCTGAAGTCCAATTAGAACCTGAAGACCAGACTGAACTGGTAACCCAAACCGAACCTAGAAGGAGTAAACGTGCCCGTGTAGAGAAAGTCTTTGATGACTTCTATGCACTTATGGTGGAAAACTCTCCCTCCACCTATACAGATGCAATGAAGTCCATAGACTCACCTTTTTGGAAAGAAGCCATAGATAACGAAATCCAATCCATACTTCAAAATCATACCTGGGAACTCACCAATTTACCTCCTGGTTGTAAAACCATAGGATGTAAATGGGTGTTTAAGAAAAAGCTTAGACCTGACGGTACCATAGATAAATTTAAGGCACGACTTGTAGCCAAGGGCTTTACCCAAAAACCCGGGGTAGACTACTTTGATGTCTACTCACCTGTCGCTAGGATAACCACGATTAGGATCCTCATCGCCTTAGCTTCAATTTATAAGCTAGTCATACATCAAATGGATGTCAAGACTGTTTTCTTGAATGGCGACCTTAATGAGGAAATTTACATGGACCAACCCGAGGGATTTACTGCACCTGGACAAGAGGGAAAGGTGTGTAAATTAATTCGATCCCTCTATGGACTTAAACAAGCCCCAAAACAATGGCACATGAAATTCGATGAAGTTATCTTATCCTATGGATTTGATATCAACACAACGGATGAATGTGTATACCATAAAGTAGATGGTAATAATGTTGTCATCTTATGTTTGTATATTGACGATATTCTGATATTCGGTTCAAACATACAAATCATAAATGATATCAAACACTTTTTGTCCCAAAACTTCGACATGAAAGATCTAGGACAAGCTGACGTTATTTTGAACACTAAGATCATTAGGAAGAACAATGGTTTAGTGTTATCCCAATCCCACTATGTCGAGAAAATCCTTAGGAAATTTTACGACCCCGATTGCCAACCGGTATCCACACCATATGATCCAAATACCCATCTAACAAAGAATACTGGACTTCCTAGACTACAGAGCGAGTATGCTCAAATCATAGGATCGCTAGGTTTTCTAGCAAACTATACTCGACCCGATATCGCTTACGCGGTAAATAGACTTAGTCGTTATACGTCTAACCCGAATTTGTCCCATTGGAATGCGTTAGAAAGAATTTTTAGATATCTTAAGGGAACCATATCATACGGTCTCCACTATAGTGGATATCCAGCTGTATTAGAGGGATACTCTGATGCTAACTAGATTAGTGACTCAATAGATATTAAGTCCACAACCGAATATGTATTCCTACTAGGAGGTGGAGCCATATATTGGAAATCCACCAAACAGACTGTTATAGCTAGGAGTGCCATGGAATCAGAAATGATAGCGCTAGATACCACTAGCACAGAAGCAGAATGGCTTCGAGATCTTCTATATGAGATCCCATTGATAGAAAAGCCTTTACCGGCTATATCAATCCATTGTGATTGTCGATCAGCTATTGATAAATATAATCAAGAAAACACTGACGTGAAAATAAATCGACATCTGAAAGTGAGACATAGATCTCTCAGATATAAGATGAAAAATCAAATAATTGCCCTAGACTTTGTTAGATCCGAAAAGAATTTGGCGGATCATCTAACTAAGGGCCTATCTAGGACAGTGGTCTTAGAATCATCGAGGGGGATGGGATTAAGCCCATAAGAAAAATCACCGCAGTGGGAACCCAACCTCACGGAGGTTCAATGGGTAGAAACAAACTGTAGTAGTGATTGAAAATAAGGAGCACTGAATAATGCTCCCGTCCCTATGATGTCAGTGCTTATTAAAAGCAAGGGGCAGGATGAGTGTAAAACTCTTAATAAGTCCAAGACCCATGAGGCGGGGTGTCGCCTTGCTCACACCCCTATTAGGACTTACCTATATGTATGTCGTTGTGAGGCCGCAACTCTGGGACCAGGGCTGCTCCCTAGAAACATACAAGAAAAGATATCTGCGCAAGGCCATTAATAGCGCAACCCGCTTAGAACCATCGAAAACTGTACTACGTGTACTACTTATAGAAACCCGATAAATGAGGCTGGTTCAAGGCGTAGTCCACCAAGCCCTCACGAATGTATACAACTGTACTAAGTGGAGGTTCAAACCGGAAGGTACCTACACCTACTGCGTAGTATAAGGAATCCAGCAAAGTCTTTTTATTTTACATTTTAAACTTTTTAATTATTTAATATTTAGTGGTTTTAAACACATGTGGGGGATTGTTGGGTGTGTGTGTGTTAAAACCACACTTTTAGTCCCATATCGGTTAGGGGAGAAATCCCCTACCAACATATAAGGATTTGCCCACATCCCCCCACTAGTCATCACACTAGAGGAGGGGCTCCACTAGCTCACACACGCGCGCGCGTGTGTGCCGTGCCGAGCCGGACCGGGTTTGGGCTTGGGCATGGGCTGGGCGGCGCGTGTGTGTGCGCCCGCGGACCCGGACACGATAGCACCTCCGAAATGGGCTGGTCCGCACCTGCCCTCTTTTTGTTTTTTGCTATTAAGTCCTCCCCCATTTATTAAATTCCTTTTTGGCTACTAGCCGTTTTGCATGCGACCCGTTGCTGCATGCGAGCCGTTACGAGAGCTGTAACGTGCGAGGTTAATGGGCTTAATCGCAGCCCATTAACCGCTCCCCTCTTTCAGCCTCCCATTAACAGCCCGAGGCCTATATAAGGCCCGGTGCAGCCATGGGATTAATACACTCCGAAAATCGGAATTCCTCTCTGATTACTGCCTCTCTCTCTCCCATTCTCTCGTGCCGTGTTGCTGTGGTGCTGCCCCTTTGCTCCGAAGAGACTCCCTCTCTCGGACCAAAGCCTTGCTGCGGTGCTACCTCCCGGCCTCGAGAAGATCGTCATCGAGTCGCTGGGTTCCTGAAAGTCTACGAGGTTCGCAAAACCTTCTTGGAGTCGTGCCGACGAGAAGGAGGTCGCCTGACCAGGGTCGCCGTATCTCCGAGAACAATTGCCACGAGACCCGCACGAGGGGGGCAATAAGATTCTTGGGACAGTGCCTAGCACGCTTCGACCACAGGCCAGAGTTTCTAACTCTTCTTTTGTCCTAACATTAGATCTAAAATAATCGACTTGCATCTAATAGAGAAATCTAAATAATTAGATATATTTTAGATAGATTGTATCTCCCTTTTAGAAAAGTTCGGCAAGGTGAATGACGGTTCCATAGAACCCGCTCTGCCTTGGCAAACAATTTCTAAAAGAAATTTGTGACTTGTCCTTGTTTGCGAAAATAACATTTGCTAATCAATTTTAATATTAATAATTTGATTAAATCCTAAATTTGCTAGTTTAGAACGATTAGATTTCCAACACACTCCTTAGTTATCGCCTGTCGGAGTTATATTGGGCCATCCTCGTGTCGCGCCAGGCGACCGACCCAACACAATTTGCTTATACCTTTGTTCACACTCGAAAGTGAGGCTTGAGGAAACCGGTTGGACATAGCCATACATATGTTGCATTATTTAAGCTATTAAATTATTTACACATCATAGAGAATATCATATATTATTTTATTGTTAGTTATGTGGCTAGCCGGGTAGGAGATATATATACTTTGTTAGCTTCGTTTAACCAATCATATTCAACCAAACCCAACCTTATAGAGAGTTTAGGAGGGAGGTCATGTTAAGCTTGTGCCTCTAGTATAAACCCACCCTTCTTGTTGGGTTTCTGTACCCATGAAGACCAGAGGTAGGATGTGCACACAATTGCCATGGGTACGTCACCATGCGCACGATCATAGGATCACATAAACTAAATAGATGAGTAGCTAGAACATGCTTACGATGTCCCCATCGTGCGCACGATCCGGGGGAAACAGTGTTTGTGCGCACGATGTGGCATTCATGCACACAATTGTTTTTTGTCGCCGGTTTTTTAGTTGTTTTGCATCGTGCACACGTTTTACCCATCGTGCGCATGATGGTGGCAGATTATTACGGGTTCGAGTTTTTCTTTTTTCCCATTTGGAAGATCTATTTATATACATTGTCCAAAGTTTTTTTTAGGACGCTTCTTTGGTGCTTTTGTGAGAGCCTTTGACGACTAGGGTTTCATCCATAGAAGACATTGAGATTGAGACCGCTTGTTTCTATTATCCACGGTGAGAGAGAATCGACCGAAAAGCTATATGATCATGTGCTTCCGGAATAGTCAAAGAAGAGGAGGTGACTGCTTTATAGAAGAAGAGAGATGTTGGGTGCACATCCTTTGTTCATCTTTCGTAGTAAAATCTATCGAGCTTTGACGACAGTGGAAGTAGCTAGCCCTAGATTGGGTACACCTTAAATTTGTTCTATTATTTGCTTTGTGATTGATCTCAAACCAAATGCTTAATTCCGCAACCCCCCCCCCCCCCCCACCACCACCAACCTTTTCTTTTTATAAATGGAACTTGTTCACCTCTCTCTCTCTCTCTCTCTCTCTCTCTCTCTCTCTCTCTCTCTCTCTCTCTCTCTTCTTTTTTATGTTTTTTTAATCATCGAACCCATTCCCCTCTTTCTCTCTCAACACAATAGGAAGAATATTCAATGTAGCGGCTTCATAGACGTCCATGCATTGCACGGGATTAGCCCTAGTCTCTTAATATTCCTGGTAGAGAGAGAGAGAGAGAGAGAGAGAGAGAGAGAGAGAGAGAGAGAGAGAGTGAGTTTGGTAACATAATACAACTTTAGATGAAGAGGGGAGCCTTACTTGTTTCCTTATGGTCACCTTTTGTTTTGGGGTTATAGGTATTAGGTCTTTAAAAAGTTTTCCGTTTAACGTTATGGATATGCAAAGTTTGAACTTAACGTTAAGTCCATGTGGTTGAACTTTAGCTTGCCCGAGCTCCTTCTACCGCACACATGTAATAATGGAATTTTTTAAATGATAATTTTATCCCTACATATAAAGTGTAACAATATGGTTAATTTGTAGCAATTAGCAAATAGTAACAATTGGTAAAGAGTAACTATCTAAAAACAAAGAGTAACAATTTGATATTATAAAATGTTTTAATTGTAGATTAATTGTAGTATGTTATAAATAAAATTATATACATCTGATCACAATATGCAGGTGACAAAAAAATGCATCTAACATAGTCAATCAAAGCCGATTCTATCTCATACATTGAAGTGTAACAATTCGGTAAAAAAGAGTAACTATTTTTTCGTTGACAGAATATATAATTTTTTGATGAAAATATACAGAAAAAATAGATTGTTTTAATTCATGGTTTTAAATCAACGATCTGGAGTTATTTCAATTGTTTTTTGTGCAAAAAATCATTCATGTTCAATTGATAGTAGGAATGTAAATTTAATGAGCTTTGGCTTGGCAATATTTTTCTTTTTTCCTATTTGGTTTGACATGATTTTGGAAGGGACCTAATGAAATACGGGACTTACAGGAGGACTTATTGCAAGTAGATTCTTTGGTCAGGAACCTATCCCCAAGTCTTCTTTCTTTTTGGCTAATGTGCCTTAATGAGGTCCTTGATAAACAAATCGATTTAGTGTAGGGACACTGACACAAATGCTTTGAGTGTGGTCCCTCTGATACAAATTTTATTACTTGTAGCACTCATAATGGTACGTGGGGTATATGCATCGCAATCAAAGTTCATTAAGTCTAACAAACTTCTAAAAAAAATCAAAATAACCCTTCCTTCTATATCTTCTTCATATGTCGAATTTCATACATCATAAAAAAATATTACAACATTGATTTCACTGTATCAATATTTTTTAAAAAAAATAGGATTTTTAAAAAAAATTGCTACAAAATTTCACTGTAGCAAAAGTTACTAGCTCTTTGTATCAAATTGTTACTTATTATAAAGATTAACATTTCAAAAATAAAGAGTAAAATTTTAAACCAAGTTTTTTTTTTTGATACAATGATTTCAATATAGAAAATAAATAATAATGTTTGATACGGTTGTCTGTTCAAATCTCAGTTGATTGCAGTGTTTATAATTTGAGCGAAATATCATGGGTATCGATGCGTTTTTAAAATACTAGTCGGTTAAACTTTTCTAGCGACTTTCCAATGTTTGCTGAGGGATTTTTACTTAAAAGATATGGATCCTTTTGGTGCCTTTATCGCTAAAAAGAGTGGGGGACTTATCGTTAATTGCCCCCGCCCTCCTCTTTTTTTTTTATTGAGAATCCTATGATCAATTCTTGTTGATAGAGCCAAGATGCTCGGACGGACGACTAATTGATCAATAAACTCCTTTGTGTATAGAAAAAGTGCTTTGGAGAGTGGAGAGTGAGAACAAAGAAAAAAAACTAGAGGCACAAAAGGGGTTATTAGCCTAAGACCCCTCTAACCAACCCCACTTTAGGATAAATCCACCAAAACATTTCATTTGAGCTCCAACCCCTCTAACCACTCTAAACTTTAGAAAAAACCCTCCCCTTATTTTATAATCTCGAGACCACCCTTTGCTTTCATCTCTCTCAAGTCCGGCCGGCGGTCACGCAGCCAGGGGGCGGAGGTGACTGTTAGCTGCAGGGCCAGAGGTGACGACGGCTGGGGGTTTGGTTAGGTCCAGCGATGACGATGGATGGGGGTTCATCCCATGGCCTGTAATTCAGGGGGGTGTTCGGTTAGGTCTGGCAACGGCCGGGGATTCATCCCATCGCTTGTAGATTCATGGGGCTCGGTTAGGTCTGACAGCTGCAACAGCGCGGGGGGGGGGGGGGGTTCGGTTAGGTCCGACGGGGCGGTGTGGGGTTTGGCTAGGTTCGGCGGGGGTGGGCTAGGATTTGGTTAGGTCTGGCGATGGCGACGACAGTGGTAGATGAGTGACAGTATGCATAAATTTGATGGGATATAAGAAGCATTTTCATCCACAAAGGGTTTCAGCTCAATTGAAAAGATGATCAGGACTGCTGCTCAAAAAGGATCTCTAAGATGGACATCATGCTAATTCCTCGAAAAAAAAAAGAAAAAAAAGAAAGGGCTATTTAGATTAAGCACATGCACTCCATGGAGTTCGAGCCCGAGCCCGAGCCCCGGGCCCGGCTTCGGCTTCGGCTTCGGCTTTCTTGACCGCGACGCTACAGCTCCTGCTCCTCGGGAACAACAGGCTCGACCCGACCCCCACATCGCCGTGGAACTCGCAGGGGTGGTCCTCGTCGATCCTCCCGACCACCACGCTCTGGGTCCTCCACACGATCACCCCTCCTCCGTCCACCTTCGCCACCCGGCTGGGCGGCCCCGACCTCCCCCTTGAGGCGGCGCGGATAAGCTCCCGCAGGTCATCCTCTCCGCTCCTTGCCCATTGTGCCATCGTCGGGTATCCCACTGACGTGCCGGATTTCTTGGCGCAGAACGTCATGCTCCTCACGTACAAGTCCCTCGCCCGGCTCAGCGCCCGGATCGGCCACCTTATGCACCGGCTCAGCCTGCTGCTAACCCCCTTGCTCATGCTTCTATAAGAGAGAGAGAGAGAGAGAGAGAGAGAGAGAGAGAGAGAGAGAGAGAGAGAGAGAGAGAGTGCTGGAAGAAGGGGAAGGAGGAGCGAGGGCTTTATATTAGTGGGCGATGCGCCGATGGCGATCCTGTGGGCAGGGAAAAAGACATGGAAAGAGCATTGGGTGTCAGCTGGCATGCGGGGGATTACTTGCTAACGGATAGGAGAGAGAATGGGGATGAGAGAGAGAGAGATGAGAGAGAGAGTATGTGATGATGAAATTCATGTATTTACCTCGTATTATGATAACATCCAGTATTCTTCAAAAATAATTTCTCTTTCCAATTCCAATTCTCTCTCTCTCTCTCTCTCTCTCTCTCTCTCTCTCTCTCTCTCTCCAAAAATAATTTCTCTTTCCAATTCCAATTCTCTCTCTCTCTCTTCAAAAATAATTTCTCTTTCCAAGTCCAATTCTCTCTCTCTCTCTCTTCAAAAATAATTTCTCTCTCTCTCGCTCTCTCTTCAAAAATAATTTCTCTTTCCAATTCCAATTCTTTCTCTCTCTCTCTCTCTCTCTTCAAAAATAATCTTTCTCTCTCTCTAAGTTGAGTGAAACTCACACAACCCAACTTGGGCATTATAGTCATGACCCATTGAAGTCATGGTCACCACCCATCCAATCTGATCAAATTGAAAGCTACCCGATCAAAATAGACCCAAATCTTATTGGCGAAAAAATAACCGTCCATTAATTTTAAATAAGTCTTTAATTAATAGCTAATCGTAAACCCTAATAATCATGGTTGACTTCTTAATGACATCTATGTACGATAACTAATGCTCGACTAAACTGGTTCCAAACAAGACGGTTATGCACATAATAATAATTATTTTTATCATCTAAGGGCATGTAGGTGTTATCCCAGTGTGAGCAGAGAGAAAAGCACGGCATTAGTATATTGCCATCCCTCTTAAAAAATATGGCATATTACATAAACCTTTTCTGAATTATGGGGATAGTTTCACATTGGTCTCTTAAACTTTTTTTTTTGAGCAAATAAACCCCCAAACTATACAGTGTTAGAAAGTTGCCCCTCCGTTAATTTTCCGTCATCAGATATGGCAGAAATGGTCGACGTAGCCAATATTAATATTTTTTTCCTTCTGATATTACCCTTGTGACGAACAAGATCCAATAGCCAGGAGCCAAGAGCCAAGACTCATGAGGCTGGAATGTCAAGATGGATGAGGTAAGGTGCATAAGGCCACGAGTTAGCCCAACATCGCCTGAAGAGAAGAAAATCATGAGCTACTTATATAATTTTCCCTCCCAAACATAGAAAACGCGTTTTAAAACCGTGCGCCACAACGGATTTTGTAAGAACTCCGTAGTTAATCGTGCTTGGGCGAGAATAGTACTAGGATGGGTGACCACCCTGGGAAGTTCTTGTGCGGGCACGGACAAAGCGGACAATATCTTGTGTGTTTGGGGCGGATGTTCGGGATGGGGAGGGTCTAATCCTACACGAGGACGTGTAACCCTTAAGGGGGGTGGATTGTGACGACCAAGATCCAAATATTAAGAGTCAAGACTCCTGAGGCTGGAATGCCAAGATGGATGAGGTGAGGTGAGGTGTACAAGGCCATGAGTTAACCCCACATCGCCTAGAGAAAAAGAGATCATGAGCTACTTATATAATTTCTCCTCCCAAACATAGAAGACGCGTTTTAAAACCGTGCGCCACTACGGATTTCGTAAGACCTCCGTAGTTAAGAGTGGTCAGGCAAGAATAGTACGTGACCACCCTGGGAAGTTCTCGTGCGGACATGGGCAAAGCGGACAATATCTTGTGTGTTTGGGGCGGATGTTACAACCCTTCTCTCTCTCTCTCTCTCTCTCTCTCTCTCTCAGGCGGCCTGACCACCACCACCTTCTCCCCTCCTCCCCGACCTCTCGAAGCCACCTCAGGCTCCTCGATTGCCAATGGCGTTCTGGTGAAGCCCCTGACCCAACCCCATGGCAGCGCTCCACCTCCCGTTCACTCGCACCACGTTAGATCCCTCCACTTCCTTTGCCTCACCGCCCTGTACCGGAGGCGTCGGTGAGGCAGGCCGACGGTTGTGCCAAGCCAAGAGGAAGGATGAGGGTGGGTGTGGTAGTGGCGGCCAGATTTACAAGGCAACCTCCCTCCTTCTTTTCGGTTATGTTTTGAAGAAAGAATATGGCGTAATTTAGTCATTTGACATATTTTGTCTGTGGATGATGACGATTTCATATTGGTTCATAGTTTGGGGATTTATTTGTTAAAAAAAAGTTTAGGGTCCAATGTGAAATTTCCCGCATAGTTCATGGGAGGTTTATGTAATTTACCCTAAATTACTTTCAATATAACTAAAATACCTATTTAATATATAATATTATTTTTATTTCTTGATAGAGGTAAGGTCGGTAATACATATATTTTGTTTTGTTTCAACCGACCAGTTCTCTTTATATAATAGAGATATATTTCTTTTTTTTTTTCAAGAAGTATTTTCCAACATGAGGGAGTGCTTTGACCTTGAGTGCTCCAACCTGTCTATTAAGTTTTAGAAAACGAAGTTACAAATGATGGTTTATAGGCACCATCACAACCAAAAGAACCATAATAAAAAAGACCAAACAAGATCAATCTTGAAATAAGGGCCCCTTAGGGCACGTTTGTATCCCGACCCGCATAGTAAATAGAAGTAA
Source organism: Chamaelirium japonicum (assembly GCA_947650365.1). NCBI lineage: Eukaryota > Viridiplantae > Streptophyta > Magnoliopsida > Liliales > Melanthiaceae > Chamaelirium > Chamaelirium japonicum. The sequence continues at coordinate 32,329,529 of OX393552.1, forward strand.
ATCCATTCAGTCACGTGAACTGACCAGTAAAAAGTATTAATTAAATCCGATTTTTAAGCATTTGTTTGTATCTTACAGTAAAGTAAATGGATATTTTACTATACTTTCTCATTTGGATTGAGGTGTCAATTAAAGTAATTCGAAGTTGATTAGATATTTTTTATGGTTTTAGAACAATGGGGATTCGACATCATGAATTGGTAAAAAATTATTGTGAAGGAAATCAACGGACTGTGATGAACTTGAAGAGGTGATCTGCATTGTCCTGGCAGGGCGCCTCTTTCTCTATCTACAATGATATGAGAAAGTGAGAAAGATTGATGGGATGGTTGGGAGAAATAATTTAACCATAGGTAATGGGATGGTTGCCGTGGTCAAAGTCAAACAGTAGGTTTACAAGTAACTCAGATCATTTATTTGACTTTTTTAAAGTAAATGAAAAGACCATACAGCCAAGTAAAAGTAAATCATTTTGATTTTCTTTACTGGTCTTTTCTTTGAGACAAACAGGTTCAAGTAAATCGTTCCTCCGCTTTGCTCTATTAGCAAAAGTACTGCATATATACAAACGTTCCCCAAATCTCAAGCCTTTGAAGCTCTCGGCTTTTCTAAGTCCTGGATATGAGCGAGTAGACTTTGTACCCTCCACTTCATTTGGCAACGAAAATCCGAGAGAAGATGCTACATACATCGAGGATGGTGTTGTACGTCCTCCAACATGTTAAGCGGGAGATCATTCTTTTCATCGTCGAGAGCTAACCTCTGATCCCGAAGATTCTAAAGAATAGGGATCTTGGTTAGCCGAAAGTTCGAATCAACTGGTGTGCACTCCTCCGCACTAACTTTGGCTACGGTCTACACATTTCGCCGAGAGTTTCCTTCTTCTTTTTTATATTTTATGTCTGTTATCCCTGTTATCCACCCGTTCCTCGGCCATCGAGAAACAATTAACTACTTACAAATTGAGAAATAATGGATCCATTTTGAAAGTGACATCATAAATTAACTAGTAATTGACGGCTATGTTCCAAGGATCGATCTCTAGTACCGCCACCAAGCCGATCAAAACAGACACATAACTGAATCAACTCATCCATTCAGTACCATCTCTTGTATATACTGCTTGTATCTTTGCTCAAAACTAGTGATGCTATTTGAACATACTGCGGGACAATCTTGCAGACAAACACTAGGTGTGGGACCGTTAGGGGTGCGAATGCCGATGCACTGAGCGCTGGCCGACACCCCCACACCACTGAGGGCAGTCCGCGAGGTTGGCCCACGGTATGTTCTAATAGCATTAGTCCAAAAAAGTGTCCAAAAAGGGTGGATCGAGGAAACCGGCCAGTTGGATATGGTGTTCGAGTATGGTGTGTATTCTTATTTTAGGAGTTTTGGTTTTGCGCCTAATTATAAAAGCTCAAATTGAAACAAGATCCATATTTCTTTACCAAATAAATTTTATTTTTTGAGAAATGATCCAATATTATGTCCTATACGTAAGGTGGCGGGCCTGATTTATCCAAGACGTCCGATGGTTGAATATCTCAACAGTTGAATAGTACTAAGCTTGTGACTGATGGCAGTAGATGCATTAGTCCCGCCACCCTACGCTACGGAACACCTTATGAAAACTTCATTTTTTAAAGAGATACTGATTATTTTTTAGAAATCCCTCTCAGTGAATGAGGGGGGGGGGGGTTTGGCCTAGACCCCAACCAATTTTATATATATAAAACAAGGGACGTCGGTTTTGTGCTGACTAGACAAAACAGAACAAAAAAACTGACTAGGACAAGCTAACTGGACAAAAATGAACCGAATAGATCTAACCATTCGTTCAAAAATCAACGCACGATTTCTTCTTGGTTTCAAATCCCAATCCATTTAAACTGCACTAAACCCCTAAAATCGCAGCCCATTGAAACTGCACTAAACCTGACCGTTCATCCCGTGATCATTGTTTGCATCAACGGCTATTAACCCGCCTGCTGAAATTTCGGCCGCCCCAAACCATCGGTTCGATCTCGAGGCATCCGTTCGAATAGAGACAGCTGTGATTGATCGATTATAGGGGGAGGGGGAGTTGGTCATGCCGAAGGCGCCCGCTTCGTACCAATTAGCACGGGCGAGGAAATGGGTGTCCCTATGAACGCCGGTGTTATCGTTGAAAGTGTTTTGTTGCCGAAGGCGTTCAGGTGTGTTGCCACCGAAGACGGTCCGCTGCAATGCCGACATGTGTGTTGCCCCTAAAGACGGTCCGCTACAGTGCCGACAGGCATGAGCATGCATTTAATTACACGGGAAAGAAGAGAAAAAAAGGAAAAACCATGAAAAACAAGACCAGCAAGAAGAATGAAGTAGCTAGTGCGCGCCATGATCCCTTATTTCGGTTTGTCGTTCAGGGAGTTACTCCAGTAGCTAGCGCGCGCCACCGAGCACTGTTGGAAGACCCTCATATTTCTCTCTAGCCATAGATTCCAACAGATTGCCATAGCCACTGTGTCCCATAAGGATCTCAAATCCTTTTGGATGTGGTGCTTCCTCTACAGAATCTAGAGTGGGATAAGGTCAAATGTCCCCTAAGATTCTTCTTCACCTTGAAGTGATCCCATATATTCTTGGCATAGGAACAATATATAGGAATAAATGGGGAACAAATCTCATTCGAGGAATCATAGTATGGACAATTTGTGTCCTGCACGTTAGGGATGATTCCTTTTCACTTGTTTCTCCTTTGTGACTGTCTTGTTCTGAATAGCGAGGGCCATGACGATTAATTCTAAACTTTGGCGGCAATTCAGTTTTCCAGACAATCTTAGCTGTCGGGCGCTGGGCACCGATCCCATTCAGATGTTTGTATAAGGAGTTAACTGTGAATTTGCCTGAGGTGTTCAGCCTCTAGTAGGAAGAATCTGGCTGATCGTTGATGGCGAAGGACAAAAGAACAGCTTGAAGGTATGGTAACTAATCACTAATGAGGGATCTTGTCATTCTTGATCTTGTTGATGGATAGTCCCATATCGGTGAGGGAGGCATCCATCACTTCTCATAAATGTGGGCTTCCATACAGTGGTACTGCCCACCACTGAGGCTTGATCGCTGATAGAAACCGCTTGAACCCGTGCTAAAGCATAGAGGTCTGGAAATTAATGCCTCCTTCAATGGGTGGTCCCCGACCCATAGATCTTCCCAGAATTTCACCTTCCTCCCATCACCAATGATAAATCTTGTCACACACACACACACACACAAACAAACACTAGCAATTTTTTGTGCATGTCGGCACACCCATCTCCCATAGCATCCAGTAGAGGGTCTTTAGGATTACCACCAGCATCAAAATATGAACCTAGACAGCCATTCCCTTCCTCTACATTAGCCCCCAAACCGTCTAGACGAGCACCTCCTCCTCTGCAAGCACAGCGTAACGTGAACTAGAGATCCCCCAGCCCGAACCCTTGGTGTGTTCTGCACTTTCCTTACCTCAGACACTTCTCCGAAGCCATCAGCACTAACTGCATCTTGCGGATATGCCTGAATAGCACCCACTTTAGCCCCATTGCTAAAAGCACCTACCTTGGAGCCTATGAATCCATCTCCTCCTTTGACCGAGCAATTAGCAGCATCCACCCTATGCTCAGCACCCCCCTGCAAACCACTAGCCCCTAGCTTACCAGCAGCCCTCGCCACAGTACTCCTAGCTTCAACCGAAGTTCCAACTGGTCTCCTGGACCTAGCATCCTACGAGCCCCGTTGGGATTTGATAGCCTCCCTCCTCAGGGTTTGGAACCTCTGAACACCGCCACCACAGCTCAAGGTAGAATGCCAAAAATTGTGGTGGCACTTCGCACAGCTGGTCGACTTCCACTCATAGAAAACCTTATGTATAAAAAGAGCTTCCTCATTCTCCTCTCGTCCCGGAACCTCATCCGACAACTCATCCCCAAATTTAACCACGACACAACACCTTGCATAGTTCTTCCATACTCATTGGTCGGTAGCTCGGTCCCTCGGAAGGGGAACCCTAATCAAGCTCATCAATCGACTAATTCCCCCTTTGGATCACCAGTCGATTGGAAGATCCGGAAGCTGAACCCATATAGGGATTTTATCGAGCGGGTTGCAGTCGTATTTAATATCTTTGTTCCACATCTTCAAAACCATGAGCCTTCCTTCAAAATACTAAGGGTTATTCCCTAGCGCTCTTGAGCTATCATAATTAATCCGAAACTTGAACAAAAGGAGTCCATTGTATCTTGAGTATATATCCAATCCGTCGACCGGTTGCCACAACTTGTGCATGCGGCTTGAAATTTAGGGAAGAAAGGTTTCTTCCCCATAACATATCCCACAAGAGTATTGTCCAAGTGTTAGAATTAAATCCTATTATCAGAGTCGCAGCGGAAGCAAAAGATAGATCCGAAAATCTTACGGTGTATATTTCATTACAATTAATTCTACAAAACAATCTATATGCAAATCTATGATCTTAGCATATGTGCAGACACTCTAGAGGTATACTATGATCTATGGAAGGCATGCATGCATCTAGTTAGGTGTTTAGAACCATCATACCTTATGGATCTATGATCCGAAGAGAACGGAACGATGATGAACCGCACGTGAATCACAAGAAAAGCTATCAGATGACATCTTGTCCTTTGCTGTAACCTGGGATGGTCCCTTTTGGACCAATTTGTGATACCAAAACTAATTCATCAAGAAAATTAACTCATCAGATCATATTTGCAAGCAACACTTATGGGAGAAATTATGAAATAGAACATTCCCGACCGTCGATCTAGATGAATTCATCCTAATCGAGCGCAACAACTAGGGGTGGCAATGGGTCGTGTCGGTCGGGTTCGTGTCGTGTCTAGTTTCGGGTCGTGTCCAAAGCCCCTAGACCCGGATCCGACCCATTTAACTAATCGTGTCTAGATCCTAAACTCGTACCCGACCTGTTTATAAACGGGTAGACCCGATAAGACCCGTTTACCATACGGATCTATTCAGATGACCCAATCCGACCCAGTCTGACTCGACCCGACCTGACCCGATAGACCCGCTGGTACTACATGTTACACTATCGGATTACAGGTAGATCCGACCTGACCCGACCCGTTGAATTTTAAACGGGTCTTCTCGGGTCTACCGTGTCCAGACCCTAAACCCGGACCCGACCCAGTTTATTAAATGGGTCTATCGTGTCGACCCGTTTACAACCCGAACCCGTTTAGCCCTGACCCAGACCCACTAACATCGTGTCGGGTCTGCTGTGTCGGGTCCGAAATAGCCAGCCCTAGCAGGTGCATCAGACAGCTGACGTGCGGTGCCGCACGTACCGCATGCCGCATTATAGTATCTCTCTATATATGTTTTGGGTATTTTGGACCGGATAGGCCATGCCGGACCAGATTTAGGCTAATAATACAAATAAAATCTTTGTATATATGGGTCTAGACTGGTTTCAACTCTGAACCTCATAGGTTTTACCAAGCATGAACATCCACTCCTGCACTGTTTTTAGTTAATGTTTTGTACACACAGTCTATATTTGGATTGGGCTCTCGGGCCAGGCTTTTGGGCTTCCATTTGGGCCGGGTAGGGCCGGGCCACGTTGCAGGCTCAAGGTGTCGGCCCAAGCCTGGTCCATGGCATTTTCGGACGTGCCGGGCGGGCTGGTCCGGTTTCGGGCCAATAAACTTTTTTAAACCCTACCCATTAATAATACTCATATCCCACCTATATGAAAATAAAGAAAGAAAAAACCATATCAACCATTATGGAATAGGAGATGTTGGCAAAGCAACCAACGCTTTGGTGAGGATGATGTAGGGGTGGGACTTGGGCGGGTTGGGCGGTTTGAAGGTCTGCCCTTGCCTAACCCGACTTAAACAAACCTTTGCCCGTTTTGCCTGTGGAACCCGGGGAACCCGTGGAGCCCAACCTGTGCTTGCTCATTCTAGTTCCTCGGGTTGCCCAATTTGCAAAATAATAAACGGGTTGGGCAGGTTGCCCAATTAGAAATGCTTGTGCACATAAATAGATGGAAAAAAAATCCAGCAGAATTTTGAATTGAATAAAAAAAATCTTTGATTTGCATAACAAAAACATAAAGTCCAACCCATATCCTCACATATTTCAAACCAATTCTTAGCATTCAACATAAAATAGGCAGTCTTTGATTTCCATAAAAAAAAACTATCAAAGCATTCAATCTTAGTGTGTCACTTCCTCGGGTTCCTCGGGTTGGGGAGATCGGTGTCCAAACCCGTCCAAATTGAAATCGGGTTGATCTTTTTTTGTCCAAACCCGTCCAAGTTTTTAACCAGCTTTGTCCATATTTGTCCATTGTTCGGGTTGGGCGGGTCGGGTTCGGATCAGACCCGCCCAAGTCCCACCCTAGGATGTTGTGGGTTCATACTCCCCCTCCCCCAATACCACTAGGGAGTGAATGGAAATTGTCAAGTGGGTTGGGCTTCACTACCGGAGGGATTAAATCGAGCTTGAAGTGGGCAATTGCCCGAAAGTTTGAGGACACCTACCGATCTCAAAAAAAAAAAAAAAAAAAACCAATTTCTATTAACATGATGACAACCTAGAGAGAGAGAGAGAGAGAGAGAGAGAGAGAGAGAGAGAGAGAGAGAGAGAGAGAGAGAGAGAGAGAGAGAGAGAGAGAGAGAGAGAGAGAGAGAGAGAGAGAGAGAGAGAGAGAGAGAGACTACGGATGAAGTGGGAACCCTGCTATTATCTTATTATGTGCTTGTTGATAGGGCAAAGATGCTTGGACAGAAGAGCTAACTAAAGAAAATTATTAATCAAGAATGGATTACGTGAAGCCTCCTCTTGGCTGCAACACTACAGCTCCTGCTCCTCGGGAACAACAGGTTCGACCCTACCCACACCTCGTCGTCGAAGAACTCACACGGATGGTCCTCGTCGATCCTCCCAACCACCACATTCTGGCTCCTCGGCACCACCACCCTCCGCCAACACCGCCACCCACCTTCGCCACCTGGCTGAGCCGCGCCAATCTCCCCTCATACGTCGCGTTCATGAGCTCCCGCAGATCGTCCTCTCCGCTGCTTGCCCCCTTGTAGCTCACATCATCATGCTCCTCACATAGGAGTCCCTCGCACGGCCCAGCGCCCGGATCAGCACCCTTAAGCATCGGCACACCCCCCTTGCCCATGACCCCGCACGCACGCGAGAGAGAGAGAGAGAGATGGAAGAAGGGGGGAGGATATTCTAACGGGCTTTATATGAGACAGGTGACGGTGATGGAGGTGGCGAATCCCCCTTGTCGAGACTAATGAACTGGCAAAATTGGACTACAATGTTTTATAATTAGAAGATTATTATGTAATGTTTTTCATTCTCTAATGAAATATTTTGATTATACGTCTATATTGTACGAAGGTGCTCGCTAGCTCAGTCAGGAAAGTCTCGTCTTCATCGAATAAATAATTGTTGGGGGTCTAAGTTTAAAAAAAACACATCATTGTACTCTCTCTAAATTTAGGGATGGCAACGGTGCGTTTTCGGTGCGGTTTTGGGCAAAACCGAAACCGCATCTAACACCGAACCACAACACTGAAACCGCACCGCACCGCGACGGTGTACCATATGTAAAACCGAAACCGCACCATGTGGTGTGGTGCGGTGCGGTGCACCGCGGTTTAACATTGTAATGGTCTAAATGGTGCGGTTTTTTGCGGTTTTGGGTAAAACCGAAACCGCACCGCAACAACCAAAACCGCAAACCGAAACCGCACCGCACTGCGACGGTTTTATATATTTTGGCAAACCAAAACCGCACCATGTGGTGCGGTTTTTCGCGGTTAGTGGTTTTAAACCACACCGTTGCCATCCCTATCTAAATTCCTTGTTTTCTTATTATGTTTGATTGTCGTCACCATTACTTTATGTTTGTCATATGGGGATATCCACCGGCAAGTGCATAAGGGACTAAATTATTCTTTTGGAAGCGACGTCATAAATTATGTCAAGAGTCTCTTTAGTATCGTTAAGAAGCCACTGATTATAGCAAGTCAAACCGATACAACTGGATATATATTAGTCATACATATAATTTTGTTCATATTTTTTAATGCAATACGAACAACTAGTACCTCCTAGGTTTTAGTTCTAATTAATGACACATAATATAGCTCATAATATACAGAGATTTTGATGAGGAGATCTATATAAAGCAGCCACAAGGATACACTAAAATTGGCAAGGATGATCTCGTGTGTACGTAGATGCCGAGATAAACGAGGTCTTCAGTGTCGGTAAAGATCTACCGACACCTGCAAAACAACTTGATGAAACCAGGGCTTAATTTGGTCCTCAACGTCGAGCCTCCAACGCTCACGTTAGCCTTGTCAACAACGATGTAGTCAGTAGATAATGGAGAAATTGCATACCTGTGGAAGAAGCGATTCTAGAGAGCTTTTATGGTGACGTCCCTTAATCTAAGGGATCAGATATCTCCAGCTTGGCGCAAAGATTTTATTCTATACTTGTTTGGGAAGGATCATTAATGAGATATACTCGTGTGATTTGAACTTCCGAGTTTGGCGCCGCATGGGTTTGAACCACGTTGATCAGCAGATCTGGATTAATTGGGCTCCAATGGGTTGTGACTCGTGCTGGATCCAGTACCCATACTGTAGACTCGAGAAGATTTTGTACGGATTGAAGTAGGCGCTGAGGCAGTGCTACCTGAGATTTGATAGATTCATGGAATTAACACTAGATTCTTGAGGTGCAATGGGGATCATTGTTGCTACTTCTGGGATTTTGGATTATTAAATATTATTTTGTTATTGTATATTGATGACATTCTTATTGTGAGATCAAGCATACATAAGATTGAAGTGCTGAAGCAAAAAACTCTCAGAAGAGTTCAATATGAAAGATTTGGGTGTGGCAAAACAAATCCTCAAAATGCCCATCAGTAGAGTTAGGTCAAACATGTTGGTGAGGCTATCTTAGATAGAGTACGTCCAAAATATACTCAAAAGGTTTAACATATTGGATGATAAGTTAGTTAGCATTGAATTGGGATATCATTCCTTCAAGCTATCCAAGAAGCTGGGCACAGAGACACAGGAAGAGAAGCTGAGATAAGCAAAAGCATTGTATTTATCAGCTGTGTGCAGTCTAATGTACGCTATAGTGTGCAAAAAATCGAACATTGCTCGGGTAGTAGAAGTTGTGAGAAGAATAATGAACAACCCAGGGTAGGAGCATTGGAGAGTTGTGAAGTGGATTATGAGGTATCTAAAAGGTATCAAGGACATAGATTTATGCTATGGTTGTTCTGAGATCTGACTATAGAGATCTATCGACTTAGACTATGCAGGAGACTTGGATGGCAGTAGAAGCACGACAATGTATGTTTACCTTGGATAGTGAAACCATTAGTTGGGTCTCAAGATTACAGTAATTTGTGGCACTTTCGACTACTGAAGCTAAGTATGTTGCTAAAATACAAGTAAACAACCAGATAATATGGATTAAAAACGTCATGAAGGAGTTGGAAAAGAAGTAGGAGAATTGCATACTTTATAACATCAGTCAGAGCTCGATTAATCTGATGAAGAATCTAGCCTTTTAAGCAAAGACTAAGTATATCGATATTCGATTCCACTTCATACAGAAGAAGCTGAAGAAGAAGGTGATAATCTTCGACAAAATTCACATAAGTCAGAATTACAGATATATTGACAAAGGTTGTCATAGTTGAGAAGCTGAAGGCATATTCAATTTCTATCTGCCTTTAAGACTGAAGACCGAGTACCACACTAATTATCACACGAGTGGAGAATTGCAGAGCAAGTTGAAACGTTCGATAGAGTTTTTCTCAGTTAGTATCCAAGTGGTAGATTGTTGAAGTGTGGATACTAAGGTGGAGGAGCCACATGAAGTCCAAGATGAAACCCAGTAGGACTTAGAAGGAAGGAGCAAGATGGTGGAACGGACTATAGCCCTGAAACGTAAAGCAATTTGTGGCTAGAATATAAATCAACAAAACGTGCTAATGTGGTGGCCATTGTGCGCACATATTGGGCACATGATGGACACGATGACCCCATCATGTGCATGATCAAGACAGTACCACGTCGATAATTTTCTTACATCAGGAAAATGTACGCATGATGAACCCATCGAGCGCAGGATCTCTTCAGGTCAGGTCGGAGTCAGGTCTACATGTTCAATTATTATGTTGTTTCTTTGGGGGTTCCTATATAAGGATTATTAAAGTTTCTCGGGGTTGTATCTAAGCTTTATGATCTCTGTGTGTGTGTGTGTGTGTGTGTGTGTGTGTGTGATATATATATATATATATATATATATATATATATATATATATATATATATATATATATATATATATATATATATATATATATATATATATATATATATATATATATATATATATATATATATATATATATATATATATATATATATATATATATATATATATATATATATATATATATATATATATATATGGGGGCTGGGTTCCTATGACATGTCATAGGGAGTACGCTATGACATATGGTGAATTAGTAATGCTAGAATGTTTAGAATGTGCTGAATTTTTTTGAGGGTGATCAACTTACCTTAGATAGAATGTTCATAAAAAATCAAAGCTTTCTAAAACTTGTTGGGGCATCAAATGCTAGAAGCTTTATCGGCCATCCATTTTAACCGTTAAATTGAAAATTATATTTGATGCCTCTAGAAGTTTTAGAATGAGCCGATTTTTTGCAGGGGTCCTATCTAAGATAGGGTGATCATCCTCATAAAAATTCAGAACATTCTAAATATTCTAGGGTTACTAACTCATCATATGTTATAGGGTACTCCCTATGACATGCCATAGGAACTCATTTCCCTATATATATATATATATATATATATATATATATATATATATATATATATATATATATATATATATATATATATATATATATATATATATATAAATTCAGAACATTCTAAATGTTCTAGGGTTACTAACTCACCACATGTCATAGGGTACTTCCTATGACATGTTATAGGAACTCATTTCCCTATATTATATATATTTATATATATATATATATATATATATATATATATATATATATATATATATATATATATATATATATAGAGAGAGAGAGAGAGAGAGAGAGAGAAAGAGAGGGGTGTTAGGATGCGGCGTGCGGCGCACCGCAGCAGCCGTCTGATGGACTGCTGCGTGCATCGCACGCACTGCAGCAGTCCATCAGACGGCTGCGGGCTGGCGCCGCACGCACCGCACGCAGCGCCTAATCATTCCTCATATATATATATATATGTATATATATATATATATGTATGTGTATATATATATATATATATATATATATATATATATATATATATATATATATATATATATATATATATATATATATATATATATATATATATATATATATATATATATATATATATATATATATATATATATATATATATATATATATATATATATATATATATATATATATATATATATATATATATATATATATATATATATATATATATATATATATATATATATATATATATATATATATATATATATATATATATATATATATAGAGAGAGAGAGAGAGAGAGAGAGAGAGAGAGAGAATACGGGGTATGAGGTGACAGTCCATTTGGGCTGTCAGCTCACAGCCCTCCGATTGTGGATCAGCGACCGTCCGTTTTATATAGAAAAAAAAACACCAGAGCCATTCTCTCACTCTCCCTCTCCCTCTCTCTCGCGAATGGCAGCGGCAGCCGGAGACAGGCGCAGGGGGCCGGGCCGGAGGCACAGGGGGCGGCGGATGGGGGCCGGGCCGGAGGCGGGCGCCGGAGCGGACGGGGGCCAGGCTGGAGGCGGGCGGGGGCCGGGCTGGAGGCGGACGGGGGCTGGGCTGGAGGTAGACGGGGGCCGGGCTGGAGGCGGACGGAGGCCGGGCTGGAGGCGGACGGGGGCCGGGACGGAGGCGGGCGCCGGAGACAGGCGCAGGGCCGGGGGCGCAGGAGGCAGGCGCAGGGCCGGAGGCGGACGGGGGCCGGGCTGGAGGCGGACGGAGGCCGGCCTGGAGGCGGACGGGGGCGGGCGCCGGAGGGGTCGGTGGTTCGGGCTGGGCAGAGAGAGAGAGAGAGAGAGAGAGAGAGAGAGAGAGAGAGAGAGAGAGAGAGAGAGAGAGGAGAGGGACGGCACAGTTTTGTTTTTTATTTTTTTTTAAACGGACGGTCCGATCAGTGGGATCGGACGGCTGTCAGTGACAGCTCAAATAAACATTAAGGCTGGCAGCTCACTTCCCGTTTTCTCTCTCTCTCTCTCTCTATATATATATATATATATATATATATATATATATATATATATATATATATATATATATATATATATATATATATATATATATATATATATATATATAGAGAGAGAGAGAGAGAGAGAGAGAGAGAGAGAGAGAGAGAGAGAGAGAGAGAGAGAAAGAGAGAAGAGACTCTTGTAAAGATCGATTTGCTCTCTGTGATTGAAGCATAGTCAATTCCATGGATGTGATGAGAGAGGATGTAGACAAATTATCGAAACTACGTAAATTTATGTGTCCATTCTCTATGGTTTGCTTGTGTAGTTTGCATCGTTAATTTACTTTGATTCTTATCTATTGATTAGCCTAGGTGAATTATTTTTATGATCATCAATGATCATTAATTTATTGATTCACTCTTGCTTCGGAAGATTTATATCCCCGTGCCAGTGTAGCAAAAAAAAAGTGCTAGCTAGCTTAATCAATAAAAGTAGTAAATGGTTGACTAAAAGCCTCGGATCGAGTCTCATCTACAATGAATAAATAATTGATGTCATATGTGGATATCGACCACTCGAGCCTCCGCTATTTAGCAACTAGTACTTATATGCAAATGCAAGTAATGAAAGTCTTTTGTATTGAGTAATGATTTCATAATCTGTCCCACACGTAAGGTGACGCATCACATCCATCAGTTTGGGTTGATTGTCATTCACCCATTGGTTTGCTTGCCATCGAACGGTTGTGATGCACACCTCGTGTAAGGGACATCTTATTGGATCATTTCTCTTTTGCATATGCCATCCTGCAAGTGCATAAAATTCTAAATAAACCATTTTGGAAGCGACATTAATTATGTCAAGTCTCTTTTCAGTAGTACTTTTCAAAAAGAAAAAAAAAAGAATCTCTTCAATAGCATTAAAAAGTCATAAATTATAAACAAATCACACTGACACAACAAATCTACTTACGAAATAAATTACATATATTTTGACAATAACTTTGTAACGAATTATGATATCTTATATTTAGAAGATTATCATGTATTTTTTTTAATGCAATACAAACAACATGTATCTCCTATTTTTAGTTCTAAAGACACATTACCATTACCTGTAATAAGTTCATCAAATTAATAAATTGATTCCATATACTTTGACATAAATTATTTAGTGGAGTGCAGTATCATATATTTAGAATATTAAACCATCATCATCACATCTGAGGAAGGTTAAGTCTCTAGGTGGCTGTACTGGAGACCTCGAATAGAATCTTGTTATTGGAGACATCGAATAGAATCTTTATCGAATAAAACATAGGTAAGGCTCTATGCCTTAATCCTTCTCAGATGTGATATTGATGGATTAAAAAAGAAAAGCATCTCTATTGTATCCCTTGTTAATTCCTTACTTTCTTCTTCCCTTTGATTGTCATCATCATTACATTATGACCATCATATTTGGATATCCACCCGGGCCTCAACTATTTAGCTACAAGTACTTACATGCAAATGAAAGTAAAAATTAAATATTGAAAGTCATTTATGCATTTGCTATCCTACAAGTGCATAAGGGACTAAATTATTCAATTAGGAAGTGACAACAATAATGATGTTAAGAGTCACTTCAGTAGCATTAAGAAGCCACAAATTATAAGCAAGTCAAGCTGACACAACTGAAAAAGTCATCCAATTAAGTTTTTCTTATTTTTTAATGCAATATAGACAACTTGTACCTTCTAGTTTTTTGCTTTAATGATTCATGCAACCTTTGTAATAAGTTGTTCATCAACGTTGGAAATTGATTACATATATTTCAATAATGGCTAAAGCAAATTATAAAAATCTCCCCTCAACTATACACCTCATTTCATATTGGTCCCTCAACTTATTTTTTTAACAACTTGATATATGAAATATGCTCCATCTTCATTTAGCCCTCTTTGTCAACTTTTATTCCAAAAATACCCTTGTCCTAGTAAGCATAAGTTATATATTCTAAAATAATTTTGAGTCTTATTGAAAATTGATAAGAGTATTTTTGGGGTAAAAAGTTGATGGAGGGGGCTAAATGCAGATGAAGCATAGTTCAGGGATTAAATTGTTCAAAAAAAAAGTTGAGGGACCAATATGAAATGTGTTGTATATTTCAGGGGAGGCTTTTGTAATTTTTCATAATAACTATTTAGTGGACTACGATGTCATATATTTAGAAGATTATTATGTGATGTTTTCATTTCTTGCGAGGGTCCCAGCTAGCTCGATTGGTAAAATCTCTATGTAGTTTTTCTAGAGATCTCAGATCGAGTAAATAATTGGTAGGGATCTGAACCTTAACCCTACTCTAATGTGATGTTGACGGGTTAAAAGAAGTAAAACACCTTTCTTGTACTCCCTGTTAATTCCTTGTTTTATTTTTCCCTTTGATTGTCATCATCGTTAATTTATATTTATCATATTTGGTTATCACAAGCCTCTGCTATTGAAATAAGTACTTAAATGCAAATACAAGAACAAATTAAATAATGAAAGTCACTTCTGCACTAACAATCCCACGAATGAATAAGGGATTAAATTATCCATTTTGGAAGTGACATCATAAATTATGTCAAAGGGTCAATTTAATATCATTAATTCATTAAGAAGTCATAAATTATGAGCTCTAATAACACATACCATCTCTTGTAATAAGTTGATCATCAACTTAGGACCTTGATTACAAAGACTTCAATTGTAACTTTGATAGATAACGTATCCAATTGATATGTCAGGATGTAAAACATATATTGGTCAAGAGTTCAAATGAGAGCTACGACATATTTCCTCTGGCTCTAAGCGGTGGGCCTCCCTCTTGCCTTAGTGGCAAGCCTTCTAGCTTAGGGTTATTAAAAAATGGATAAAGATATTTTTGAATATTGTGTATAATTCTATTATAAGTTTTGAGGCTCTAATTATATAAACCCAAGCATGTAATAAGAACCTTCTTGAAGAAATAGTGCTTGATCAAAAATTAAATTATACCAAGCATGTGGACAAAATTGTCATCCCAAATATTGCATTAGTGTTTCGGACCCATATATACCAAATGAAGAATGGCATTAGTGTTTATGACCCAGATATTGTCAAGAAGGAGGCTGTGAGCTATGGGTGCAAAATCTGGCTAAACGCCCAACAGTGGGACCTACGAGTCCAACGGTGGGACCCGCAGTTCTGCCTGGGGCCCACGAGTCCAATAGTGGGACCCAGCAGCCCTGCCTGGGGCCCATGGGTACGACGGTGGGACCCACAGCCCTGCCTGGGGCTCAATTGCACTATCTAGGATCTGGTAAATCCCCCTGGGTATTTACCAAACCCCGGATATTCCTGGAAATATTCCTGTAATATTCTCCAGATAAACTAAGCCCTTATAAATAGCAAATTCTGTAAATGATTCCAGATCCTAAATTCCAGACCAGAAACCCACTTTCTGTTTTCCAAAGCTCTTTGAGCTTTCTGGTTTTCAGACTCCTTTTCCATCCTCTGATTACGTATAAGAAGCACTCATCGGCCTATCGAGAGTAGCTCTACTGTTTACTCAGAGATAGTGGATTCAAAGGTTGCGTCTTACCGCACGAAGACGTACGCTTCGGCCAAACTTCGTCATCATATCCTGTGTCACCTCTTCCTCTACCTTTCTACTCTACAGTGCTTGTGTGACAGCCCAGCAAGTCACAACTCAGTGCTTCGAAGCGCACCACATCCCGAAGGGTCAAACCTTCAATCGACTGTTGGAGGAGGGTCACGTACGACGGCAGAAATCCTCCCCCACAGTTTGGCGTCGTCTGTGGGATCCAAATACTATCAACTTGCAACATCCAAGTTTCCTAACTCCTCTGGTAGCAGGTACCGGTTGCCTGAGTAATCCGTCTACCTGCCGTGGAGGGGGGGGGGGGGGTGTCCACCGCCCACCCTGCATTTCTCCCGACCCACTAAATACAAAAAACATCCCCATCTCCTTACCCACTAAAAACAAAAGTGACTGAGGTGGCAATCACGGCTGAAATCGCAGCCGTTTGATTCGGGCTGGGTGCAAAGCATTCTCATGATGTTTCAATCGTGTGACCTCGACTCCATTGCACTTGATCAAACGGCCAGCATTTCTCCTGACCTGCAGTATGAGAAAACCCCACCTACCACCCCGGGTGCTCTTGGGTCTACCCCGGAAGTTTCCCTATACACTTCTCCTGAACCACCAAAATCCAACCTGAGTTTTTGCAAAAAACCCCCCAGTCCTAAAACTTCTGCCCAGAACCCCTTTTATCATTTTTTGACAATAAACCTAGCTTTGGATTTTTTTCAACAAAACCCCTGCCACCCATAACGTTTGACAGAACCCCCCTGCCCCATGATTTTTTACACAAACCACCCATGCCCCTTACTTTTTGCATAAAACCCCATGCCCCTAATATTTTTTGACCAACGCCCCCCAGGTTTTTTAGCCCGAACTGACTTGCGCACAACTATTTTTGTGACCCCAGTCAACCAGGTTACCACCTACCCAACTGGGAGGAGGTAACACACCAGTAGGTCCCACCCAACGGGTCGGCAGACGCACAGCAGTCGGCCCCGAACAGGGGGTCGGCAGGCAGACGATGGTCGGCCCCGCGCAACGGGTCTGCAGACAGACGATGGTCGGTCCTGCGCAATGAGTCGGCAGATGTACAACAGTCATCCCCGGACAGGGGGTCGACAGGCAGACGATGGTCGGCCCCGCGCAACGGGTCGGCAGACAGACAATGGTCGGCCCCGCGCAATGGGTCGGCAGGCGCACAGCAGTCGGCCCCAGACAGGGGGTCGACAGACAGACGATGGTCGACCCCGGACAGGGGGTCGGCAGGCAGATGACAGTCGGCCCCGCGCAACTGGTCGACAGACAGACTATGGTCGGCCCCGCGCAACGGGTCGGCAGACGCACAACAGTCAGCCCTGGACAGGGGGTCGGCATGCAGACAAGGGTCGGCCCCACGCAACGTGTCGAAAGACAGACGATGGTCGGCTCCATGCAACGGGTCGGCAGACGCACACCCGATCGACCCCTGGCAGGGGGTCGGCGAGCCCAATAGTCGGCCTCACGTAGCTGGCTGGCAGACAAACGATAACCAACTCCGGATAGAGGGTCGGCAGACGAGCGACCGACTTTGCACTAGAAAATCCCAACCAGCTAGGTTAACACCTATCTAGTTGGGAGGGGATAACTGTGGGTGCAAAATCTGGCTAAACGCCCAACGGTGGGACCCACAGCCCCGCTTTAGGCCAATGAGTCCAATGGTGGGACCCAGCAGCCCTGCCTGGGGCCCATGGGTACGACGGTAGGACCCACAGTCCTGCCTGGGGCCCACTTGCACTAGGGGTCTGGTAAATCCCCCTGGGTATTTACCAAACCCCAGATATTTTTGGGAATATTCCTGGAATATTCTTAAGATAAATTAAGCCCTTATAAATAGCAAACCCTGCAAATGATTCCAGATCCCAAATTTCAGACCAGAAATCCACTTTCTATTTTTTAGAGCTCCCTGAGTTTTCTGGTTTTCAAACTCCTTTTCCATCCTCTGATTACTTGTAAGAAGTGTACTCCTCGACCTATCGAGAGTAGCTCTACTGTTTACTCAGAGATAGTGGATTCAAAGGTTGCGTCTTACCGCACGGAGACGTTGGCTTCGGTCGAACTTCGTCACCATATCCTGTGTCACCTCTTCCTCTACCTTTCTACTCTATAGTTCTTGTGTGACAGCCCAGCAAGTCACAACTCAGCGCTTCGAAACGCGCCACACACCGAAGGGTCAAACCTTCAATCGACTGTTGGAGGAGGGTCACATACGACGGCCGAAATCCTCCCCCACATGAGCTACTTTGGAAACTTTTTTAATGCCAACAATCAACAATTAGTGTTTAAACCAATTGGTTTTAACATAATTATCAGCCCAGTTGGAGCAGAATGGATTAGCATATATGTGTCTTATAATGAAATGAAATACACGGTGTTTATGCAGATGATAAGGCTCCTGGGCTAGATGGCTTTAACGCATGCTTCTTCAAAGAGATATGGGATCTAATTAAAGGGGATGTTTAGAAAGCCACAAAAAACTTCTTTGAAACTGGCATATTGCTAAAGAAGAATAACCACACATTTAAGATCTGCCAATCGATTACAGTTTTTTATGAATGGGTTGGTGTCTAGTTGTCAATCAGCATTCATCCCTGGTAGTAGACTGTCTGATAATGTTTTATTAGGGTATGAATTAGTAAAGGATTATTTGAAAAATAGTGGTCCTAGGAGAGTATGCATTAAAGTGGATCTCCAAAAACCCTATGATACAATGAATAGGAAATTCATAATCCATATTATGCAGTGTATGAGATTTTCGGCCAAATCGATCAAATGGATAGAGGAGTGTGTCGGGAAACTGTAATTCTTAATACTACTAAATGGCTCTTCTAATGGTCATTTTATTTCTAGCAGAGATTTAAGACAGGGTGACCCATTGTCCCCCTTTCTCTTATCTCTTGTTATGGAAGGTTTAATAGTTGCTATGGAGGATGCAATAAAAAATGAAAAATGGAAGAGTTATAGTATGGGAAAAACTTCAGTGTTATCACACTTAATGTTTGCAGATGATATCATTGTGTTTATGCATCCTAGGTATTTTTGACTGTCCGATTTGGTTTGGTTCCAAAAAAAAAAAAACCCCCGCTATGGTCGGTTCGGTTCCGGGTTGTGGGTTTTTTTAACCCAAACCAACCCAACCCGAACCATTGGTACTATAACCTCAATAGTTACTACTATACAGTGTATAGTTTCACTAATATTGTATATTACATGGTGGTGACGCCAATTACCACCATTCGGTGCATTCAAAACTTTCAAGTGTTCAACGGTGTGATGAAACTGAAAAGTGAAGGGTGTTTACCCACGGAATTACTAGCAACCCCAAATCCCAACTTATGAAATATCTCAAAGTGAAAAATTAAGGATGTTACTAGTAATTCTCTAGGGGCAAATAGCAGCACCCAAAGTTAAAAGATTAAAAATAAAATCTGAACCAACTCAGCGGCTCAACCATTCACACCTCACGGTGTGATGACAAGCAATTTGAAAGACCCGCATAACCGAACCGAACCGAACCGAACTTTTCCGGTTTGGTTTGGTTCGGTTTTTACCAATAATGGTTTGGTTCGGTTCCATTTTCTAGAGAACCGATCAACTTCGGTTCGGTTCCAAATTTATCAAAAAACCGAACCAACCCGAGCCATGAACACCCCTAATTGATGAAGATACTATAGAGTGGAAAGGGACAACAAATGGATTGTTTTCTCTTAAATCAGCCTGGAGTTGTGTAAGAAATACAGGGGAAGTCAAACTGTGGAATGGGATTATTGATTTACTAATAAGTGTGTCATGTGTTAACAAGACTTAGAATTAGCTCAACACCTTTTCTTCAAGTGCAGATTCTTTAATGTCGTATGGGAAAGATGTTGCAATAAAATATAGTGGAATGTTGAGCAGGTAGAGAAAGCAGTGGAGTTCATTCATTGGTTACCACAGGGGAGATCTGCTAAAACTGAAGGCTAAAGCATTATTGGTAGCAGCTGTACAGTGTATTTGCATTGGGAGCGAGAAAAGGAACCTTCAGATTTTTGAAGACAAGTCCTCATCTACAGAGCTGGTAATGAAACATACATTGTACCTGGTGGTGGAGTCTATGTTGTATGAGATATGATCTAGGGCATGTAAAAACTTGGTTGATTAATAAATGAGTTGATATTTTGCTTTATGGTATGTATCTTTATACGTGTTCTATATAATAAATTTTAAAGAGCCATGGCTATATAGTGGTTCATCTGAGTGGGAGACTCAGTGGACTAGTACCATTATCCTAAATTGTTCGCAGCTCTGATTAGGATTGGTCGTCCTATCAGGTTAAGCTGTTGGAATGATAGAGCATGGTTTTCTCCACCATGGTCATTGTTAGGCACAGTGACTGTGGCTGAACAGAACCAACACGATGCACTGATCGGTGAGCAGACACCGGTGCATATAATCGTGTTTCTACTTAGGGTAATCGGTCCTAAACCCTGAGGAACTATGATCGGTAGACTAACCAGTTTGGATAACTTTGGTTCACCAACGTGTGAGAGATCTAACCATGACCCAATAACACAGTGTGCTGGGTTACCGGGCTGGCGTTGCATCGGTATGCTACTCCTGCAGGCTATCCACATCCCTATTGGGAGGTTCGTTCCTTGGTTTGACATTCACCACACTAAAACCAGGCCTGGTGGTTAACAGTTGAGATGTTAGACCGGATCTGATTATTTGGCCAAACGACCAGAGGTGCGATGTGATAATCAACCTGGAAGGAACCTAATCATATGGTCATTCGAGTCTGACGATGCTCTCCACCACTCGATTTGACATATGGCACCGAGTGGAGGGATATCGAATTACCAATAGTAAGCGGAGAACAGGGGTATGGGAGAGAGCTTAATAAGCCTGGGGAGAATTAGAGTGCAGCCTACGCCACACTCTGGATAGCCACGCAGGTTAACCGGGACCCAAATGATTGACAGGGATACTGGGTAGTGTGTCAATCGGGTTCGGTTGGAAGTCATGAATCCTAGTTCCTGAAGTTCCCCCCTATCCATGATCATTACGGATCATTACTTTCTCCTTGTCTCACATCACAATATGAGTTGAAGAAATAATGACTTAATCGTCTTGTGTTTCATGAGTGTATCGCACTAGAGCATGGTGGTTGCACATGACTGAGTGTGTTCACTATGGTGCAACCCCAGAGTAGTGTAGGGACATACTATGTTGCCATTATGTCATGAAGAGTCTATTCCATTTGTGTATGTCATACTAGAACGCGGTATGTGAGTTTAGTGATTTTTATTATAGGGGCACCTCACATTTTACTAAGGGCACCCCAGTTAATAGTAAAAATACTATTTATCACTTCACAATATGTTAAATAGGTACAGATGAGGTGCCCTAAATGTTAGGGTACTTTATCATGCACGAAGATGGACCATGTATGCTCCTGTATGAGGTGAATGACTACTAGATGTATGGAGGCATTTTGGTCATTTCAAAATGTCCGGCATGCCCTAGTGGCCGCCCCCTCGTTAGGGCTAGCTTGCATGGCCATCAAGTCAATAATTAAGGGATATATCATATTTAAAATATTTAAATCTATTCCCTTTAATTGCAAATCCAAAAATGGCAACTAAATATTATGTGCATTAACTATGGGATTAAAGAGATAAAGAGAGAGAGTGAGAGAGGGGAACTGCTGGTAACAGACAAGGAGAGAAGGGGGGCATAGTTTCCAAAGCATTTTAGGCAAGGAAAATCGTGCCTCTCTCAGATTTATCAGATAAAGGCCGATCCCCCTCTCCCTGAGTGTCAATCTCAGGTTCTGATCTATCTCTAACTTGGGTTTGACCAAAGGTGTGAAGAGAAAATTCTCTCAATCTCATATTCATCTCATTGTGTAAGTGTGAGATTGAAGAAGAAGGCTTGCACTCTGAGGCACTCAGAGATTGGAGTGCAAGGATCTGGGTCGATTCGCGAGATCGGGTGTACTCGCAGAAGAAGAACAAAGCTTCCCCCTTTGCATGTGGATACTTCCGTCTTTATCAACTCAGAAGATTAATATCGCAGTGTTAAATCCCACACAGAGGTATAATATTCTAAACCGTAGATCTATCGAATATCATACATAATAGTTATGGTGTATTTCGGTAAATGACCTTAGGTATTCGTTTCCATTCATTTCATTCTTTGCACATATGATTGTTTTAAATAAAATTTTTAAAATGAACCGCATATCAAATCGATCCATGGGATCGACTCCAGCTTCCGTTGCGCCTCCGATATCATTTCCAAAAAATGGTATCAGAGTCATTTTCGGTGTACGATTTTACAAAAAGATTCTTTCTTGAATCGAATCATATACGCATTTGATGAACGAATGCGTTCACTAGGGTTTGCATGCACTAGATTATATATACATATGTGTTGCATACTGAGTTTTACATGTAGGGCGCCGCTATAAAATAATATTGTGATTGTGTGCTTCCGGGGGTCGGACCCCCGGAATATGATTATATGGTTATTTTGGTTCATTATGTGATTGTGACGACCAAGATCCAATAGGCCAATAGCCAAGAGCCAAGACTCCTGAGGCTGGGATGCCAAGATGGATGAGGTGAGATGAGGTGAGGTGAGGTGTATAAGGTCATGAGTTAGCCCCACATCGCTTGGAGAGAAGGAGATCCTGAGCTACTTATATAATTTTCCCTCCCAAACATAGAAGACGCGTTTTAAAACCGTGCGCCGCTACGGAATTCGTAAGAACTCCGTAGTTAAGCGTGCTCGGGCGAGAGTAGTACTAGGATGGGTGACCAACCTGGGAAGTTCTCGTGCGGGCACGGGCAAAGCGGACAATATCTTGTGTGTTTGGGGCGGATGTCACAAAATGGTATCAGAGCCGGTTCTCCTCGCAATGGGGGGGTCTAACCCTATACGTGACGTGTAGCCCTAAGGGGGGTGGATTGTGACGACCATTGATCTAGATGAATTCATCCAAATCGAGCGCAACAGCTAGGGGTGGCAATGGGTCGTGTTGGTCGGGTTCATGTCGTGTCTAGTTTCGGGTCGTGTCCAAAACCCCTAGACCCGGACCCGACCCATTTAACTAATCGTGTCTAGATCCTAAACTCGTACCCGACCCGTTTATAAACGGGTAGATCCGATAAGACCCGTTAGACCCGTTTACCACACGGGTTTATTCAGATGACCCGATCTGACCCAGTCTGACTCGACCCGACCTGACCTGATAGACCCGTTGGTACTACATATTACAGTATCGGATTACAGGTAGACCCGACCCAACCCGACACGACCCGTTGAATTTTAAACGGGTCATCTCGGGTCTACCGTGTCCAGACCCTAAACCCAGACCCGACCCAGTTTATTAAACGGGTCAATTGTGTCGACCCGTTTACAACCCGAACCCGTTTAGCCCTGACCCAGACCCGCTAACTTCGTGTCGGGTCGCTGTGTCGGGTCCGAAATAGCCAGCCCTAGCAGGTGCATCAGACTTTTGACGTGCGATGCCGCACGTACCGCATGCCGCATTATAGTATTTCTCTCTATATATATTTTGGATATTTTGGACCGGATAGGCCATGCCGGACCAGGTTTACGCTAATAATACAAATAAAATCTTTGT
This sequence comes from Chamaelirium japonicum, assembly GCA_947650365.1. NCBI lineage: Eukaryota > Viridiplantae > Streptophyta > Magnoliopsida > Liliales > Melanthiaceae > Chamaelirium > Chamaelirium japonicum. The sequence continues at coordinate 32,353,181 of OX393552.1, forward strand.
ATATATGGGTCTAGACGGGTTTCAACTCTGAACCTCATAGCTTTTACCAAGCATAAACATCCACTCCTGCTCTGTTTTTAGTTAATGTTTTGTACACAGTCTATATTTGGATTGGGCTCTCGGGCCAGGCTTTTGGGCTTCCATTTGGGCCGGGTAGGGCTGGGCCAGGCTACAGGCTCAAGGTGTCGGCCCAAGCCCGGTTCATGGTGTTTTTGGACCTGCCGGGTTGGGCCGGGCCGGGCCGGGTTCGGGCCAATAAACTTTTTTAAACCCCTACCCATTAATAATACTCCTATCCCACCTATATGAAAATAAAGAAAGAAAAAACCAAATCACCCATTATGGAATAGGAGAGTTGGTAAAGCAACCAATGCTTCGGTGAGGATGTTGTGGGTTCAAACTCCCCCTCCCCCGATACCACCAGGGAGTGAAATGGAAATTGTCGAGTGGGTTAGGCTTCACTACCGGAGGGCTTAAATTAATCCGTGCTTGAAGTGGGCAATTGTCCGAAAGATTTAGGGACACCCACTGATCTCAAAAAAAAAAAAACCATATCTTATTAACATGACGAGAGAGAGAGAGAGAGAGAGAGAGAGAGAGAGAGAGAGAGAGAGAGAGAGAGAGAGAGAGAGAGAGAGAGAGAGAGAGAGAGAGAGAGAGAGAGAGAGAGAGAGAGAGAGAGAGAGAGAGGGCTAACTAAAGAAAATTATTAATCAAGAATGGATTACGTGAAGCCTCCTCTTGGCTGCAACACTACAGCTCCTGCTCCTCGGGAACAACAGGTTCGACCCTACCCACACCTCGTCGTCGAAGAACTCACACGGATGGTCCTCGTCGATCCTCCCAACCACCACATTCTGGCTCCTCGGCACCACCACCCCTCCGCCAACACCGCCACCCACCTTCGCCACCTGGCTGAGCCGCGCCAATCTCCCCTCATACGTCGCGTTCATGAGCTCCCGCAGATCGTCCTCTCCGCTGCTTGCCCCCTTGTAGCTCACAATCATGCTCCTCACATAGGAGTCCCTCGCACGGCCCAGCGCCCGGATCAGCACCCTTAAGCATCGGCACACCCCCTTGCCCATGACCCCGCACGCACGCGCAAGAGAGAGAGAGATGGAAGAAGGGGGGAGGATATTCTTAGGGCTTTATATGAGACAGGTGATGGTGATGGAGGTGGCGAATCCCCCTTGTCAAGACTAATGAACTGGCAAAATTAGACTACAATGTTTTATAATTAGAACATTATTATGTAATGTTTTTCATTCTCTAATGAAATATTTTGATTTAACGTCTATATTGTACGAAGGTGCTCGCTAGCTCAGTCAGGAAAGTCTCGTCTTCATCGAATAAATAATTGTTGGGGATCTAACTTAAAAAAAAAACACATCCATTGTACTCTCTCTAAATTTAGGGATGGCAAAGGTGTAGTTTCGGTGCGGTTTTGGGCAAAACCGAAACCGCATCTAACACCGAACCACAACACCGAAACCGCACCACACCGCGACGGTGTACCATATGTAAAACCGAAACCGCACCATGTGGTGTGGTGCGGTGCGGTGCACCGCGGTTTAACATTGTAATGGTCTAAATGGTGCGGTTTTTTGCGGTTTTGGGTAAAACCGAAACCGCACCGCAACACCGAAACCACAAACCGAAACCGCACCGCACCGCGACGGTTTTATATTTTGGCAAACCAAAACCGCACCATGTGGTGTGGTTTTCCGCGGTTTGCGGTTTTAAACCGCACCGTTGCCATCCCTATCTAAATTCCTTGTTTTCTTATTCTGTTTGATTGTCGTCACCATTACTTTATGTTTGTCATATGGGGATATCCACCGGCAAGTGCATAAGGGACTAAATTATTCTTTTGGAAGCGACGTCATAAATTATGTCAAGAGTCTCTTTAGTATCGTTAAGAAGCCACTAATTATAGCAAGTCAAACCGATACAACTGGATATATATTAGTCATACATATAATTGTGTTCATATTTTTTAATGCAATACGAACAACTAGTACCTCCTAGGTTTTAGTTCTAATTAATGACACATAATATAGCTCATAATATACAGAGATTTTGATGAGGAGATCTATATGAAGCAGCCACAAGGATACACTAAAATTGGCAAGGATGATCTCGTGTGTACGTAGATGCCGAGATCAACGAGGTCTTCAGTGTCGGTAAAGATCTACCGACACCTGCAAAACAACTTGATGAAACCAGGGCTTAATTTGGTCCTCAACGTCGAGCCTCCAACGCTCAAGTTAGCCTTGTCAACAACGATGTAGTCAGTAGATAATGGAGAAATTGCATACCTTTGGAAGAAGCGATTCTAGAGAGCTTTTATGGTGACGTCCCTTAATCTAAGGGATCAGATATCTCCAGCTTGGCGCAAAGATTTTATTCTATACTTGTTTGGGAATGATCATTAATGAGATATACTCGTGTGATTTGAACTTCCGAGTTTGGTGCCGCATGGGTTTGAACCACGTTGATCAGCAGATCTGGATTAATTGGGCTCCAATGGGTTGTGACTCGTGCTGGATCCAGTACCCATACTGTAGACTCGAGAAGATTTTGTACGGATTGAAGTAGGCGCTGAGGCAGTGCTACCTGAGATTTGATAGATTCATGGAATTAACACTAGATTCTTGAGGTGCAATGGGGATCATTGTTGCTACTTCTGGGATTTTGGATTATTAAATATTATTTTGTTATTGTATATTGATGACATTCTTATTGTGAGATCAAGCATACATAGGATTAAAGTGCTGAAGCCAAAAACTCTTAGAAGAGTTCAATATGAAGATTTGGGTGTGGCAAAACAAATCCTCAAAATGTTCATCAGCAGAGTTAGGTCAAACATGTTGGTGAGGCTATCTTAGATAGAGTACGTCCAAAATATACTCAAAAGGTTTAACATATTGGATGATAAGTTAGTTAGCACTGAATTGGGATATCATTACTTCAAGCTATCCAAGAAGCTGGGCATAGAGACACAGGAAGAGAAGCTGAGATAAGCAAAAGCATTGTATTTATCAGCTGTGTGCAGTCTAATGTACGCTATAGTGTGCAAAAAATCGAACATTGCTCGGGTAGTAGAAGTTGTGAGAAGAATAATGAACAACCCAGGGTAGGAGCATTGGAGAGTTGTGAAGTGGATTATGAGGTATCTAAAAGGTATCAAGGACCTAGATTTATGCTATGGTTGTTCTGAGATCTGACTATAGAGATCTATTGACTTAGACTATGCAGGAGACTTGGAAGCAGTAGAAGCACGACAATGTATGTTTACCTTGGATAGTGAAACCATTAGTTGGGTCTCAAGATTACAGTAATTTGTGGCACTTTTGACTACTAAAGCTAAGTATGTTGCTAAAATACAAGTAAGCAACCAGATAATATGGATTAAAAACTTCATGAAGGAGTTGGAAAAGAAGTAGGAGAATTGCATACTTTATAGCATCAGTCAGAGCTCGATTAATCTGACGAAGAATCTAGCCTTTTATGCAAAGACTAAGCATATCGATATTCGATTCCACTTCATACAGAAGAAGCTGAAGAAGAAGGTGATAATCTTCGACAAAATTCACATATGTCAGAATTACAGATATATTGACAAAGGTTGTCATAGTTGAGAAGCTGAAGGCATGTTCAATTTCTATCTGCCTTTAAGACTGAAGACCGAGTACCACAGGGATTATCACACGAGTGGAGAATTGCAGAGCAAGCTGAAACGTTCGATAGAGTTTTTCTCTGTTAGTATCCAAGTGGTAGATTGTTGAAGTGTGGATACTAAGGTCGAGGAGCCACATGAAGTCCAAGATGAAACCCAGTAGGACTTAGAAGGAAGGAGCAAGATGGTGGAAGGGACTATAGCCCTGAAACGTAAAGCAATTTGTGGCTATAATAAAAATCAACAAAACGTGCTAATGTGGTGGCCATCGTGCGCACATATTGGGCACATGATGGACACGATGACCCCATCATGTGCCTTATCAAGACAGTCCCATGTCGATAATTTTCTTACATCAGGAAAATGTACGCATGATCAACCCATCGAGCGCAGGATCTCTTCAGGTCGGGTCTGAGTTAGGTCTACATGTTCAATTATTATGTTGTTTCTTTGGGGGTTCCTATATAAGGATTATTAAGGTTTCTCGGGGTTGTATCTAAGCTTTATGATCTGTGTGTGTGTGTGTGATATATATATATATATATATATATATACAGAGAGAGAGAGAGAGAGAGAGAGAGAGAGAGAGAGAGAGAGAGAGAGAGAGAGAGAGAGAGAGAGAGAGAGAGAGAGAGAGAGAGAGAGAGAGAGACTCTTGTAAAGATCGATTTGCTCTATGTGATTGAAGCATAATCGATTCCATGGATGTGATGAGAGTGGATGTAGACAAATTATCGAAACTACGTAAATTATGTGTCCATTCTCTATGGCTTGCTTGTGTAGTTTGCATCGTTAATTTAATTTGATTCTTATCTATTGCTTGGCCTAGGTGAATTATTTTTATGATCATCAATGATCATTTATTGATTCACTCTTGCTTCGGAAGATTTATATCCCCGTGCCAGTGTAGCAAAAAAAAGTGCTAGCTAGCTTAATCAATAAAAGTAGTAAATGGTTGACTACAAGTCTCAGATCGAGTCTCGTCTACAACGAATAAATAATTGATGTCATATGTGGATATCGACCACCCAAGCCTCCGCTATTTACCTACTAGTACTTATATGCAAATGCAAGTAATGAAAGTCTTTTGTATTGAGTAATTATTTCATAAGCTGTCCCACACGTAAGGTATCGCATCACATCCATCAGTTTGGGTTGAGTGTCATTCACTCATTGGTTTGCTTGCCATCGAACGTTTGTGATGCGCACCTCACATAAGGGACATCTTATTGGATCATTTCTCTTCTGCATATGCCATCATGCGAGTGCATAAAATTCTAAATAAACCATTTTGGAAGCGACATCATAAATTATGTCAAGTCTCTCTTCAGTAGTACTTTTCAAAAAAAAAAAAAAATCTTCAGTAGCATTAAAAAGTCATAAATTATAAACAAGTCAAACTGACACAACTAGCTAGATAAGTCATCCATGAAAATATTTCTTATTTTTTAATGTAATACAAACAATATGAACCTCGGTGTTTAGCTCTAATGACACATACCATTCCTTGTAATAAGATGCGCATCAACTTAGGAAATAAATTACATACACGGATTACGATATCTTATATTTAGAAGATTATCATGTATTTTTTTTAATGCAATACAAACAGCATGTATCTCCTATTTTTAGCTCTAATGACACATTACCATCACCTGTAATAAGTTCATCAAATTAATAAATTGATTCCATATACTTCGACATAAATTATTTAGTGGAGTGCAGTATCATATATTTAGAATATTAAACCATCATTGTCACATCTGAGGAAGGTTAAGTCTCTAGGTGGCTGTACTGGAGACCTCGAATAGAATCTTGTTACTGGAGACATCGAATAGAATCTTTATCGAATAAAACATAGGTAAGGCTCTATGCCTTAACCCTTCTCAAATGTGATATTGATGGATTAAAAACGAAAAACATCTCTATTGTATCCTTTGTTAATTCCTTGCTTTCTTCTTCCCTTTGATTGTCATCATCATTACATTGTGACCGTCATATTTGGATATCCACCCGGGCCTCAACTATTTAGCAACAAGTATTTACGTGCAAACGAAAGTAAAAATTAAATATTGAAAGTCATTTATGCATTTGCTATCCTACAAGTGCATAAGGGGCTAAATTATTCAATTTAGAAGTGACAACGATAATGATGTTAAGAGTCACTTCAGTAGCATTAAGAAGCCACAAATTACAAGTAAGTCAAGCTGACACAACTGAAACAGTCATCCAATTAATTTTTTCTTATTTTTTAATGCAATATAGACAACTTATACCTTCTAGTTTTTTGCTTTAATGATTCATGCAACCCCTGTAATAAGTTGTTCATCAACGTAGGAAATTGATTACATATATTTCAATAATAACTAGAGCAAATTATAAAAACCTCCCCTCAACTATACACCTCATTTCATATTGGTCCCTCAACTTTTTTTTTTTTAACAACTTGATCTCTGAACTATGCTCCATCTTCATTTGGTCCTCTTTGTCAACTTTTATTCCAAAAATACCCTTATTCTAGTAAGCATAAGTTAAATATTTTAAACTAATTTTGAGTTTTATTGAAAATTGATAAGAGTATTTTTGGGGTAAAAAGTTGATGGAGGGGGCTAAATGCAGATGGAGCATAGTTCAGGGATTAAATTGTTCAAAAAAAAAGTTAAGGGATCAATATGAAATGTGTTGTATATTTCAGGGGAGGCTTTTGTAATTTTCCATAATAACTATTTAGCGGACTACGATGTCATATATTTAGAAGATTATTATGTAATGTTTTTCATTTCTTGCGAGGGTCCCAGCTAGATCGGTTGGTAAAATCTCTATGTAGTCTTTCTAGAGATCTCAGATCGAGTAAATAATTGGTATGGATCTGAACCTTAACCCTACTCTAATGTGACGTTGATGGGTTAAAATAAGTAAAACACCTTCATTGCACTCCCTGTTAATTACTAGTTTTATTTTTCCCTTTGATTGTCATCCTCGTTAATTATATTTATCATATTTGGTTACCACAAGCCTTTCCTATTTAGAAATGAGTGCTTAAATACAAATACAAGAACAAATTAAATAATGGAAGTCACTTCTGCACTAGCAATCCCATGAATGAATAAGGGATTAAATTATCCATTTTGGAAGTGACATCATAAATTATGTTAAGGGTCAATTCAATATCATTAATTCATTAAGAAGTCATAAATTATGAGCTCTATTAACAGATACCATCTCTTGTAATAAGTTGATCATCAACTTAGGAACTTGATTACATAGACTTCAATTGTAACTTTGATAGATAATGTATTCAATTGATATGTCAGGATATAAAACATATATTGGTCAAGAGTTCAAATGAGAGCTACGATATATTTCCTCTCACTCTGAAGCGGTGGGCCTCCCTCTTGCCTTAGTGGCAAGCCTTCCAGCTTAGGGTTATTAAAAAATGGATAAAGATATTTTTGAATATTGTGTATAATTCTATTATAAGTTTTGAGGCTTTAATTATATAAACCCAAACATGTAATAAGAACCATACTTCTTGAACAAATGGGGCTTGATCAAACATTATATTATACCAAACACGTGGACAAAATTGTCAGCCCAAATATTGCATTAGTGTTTCTGACCCAGATATACCAAATAAAGAATGACATTAGTGTTTATGACCCAGATATTGTCAAAAAGGAGGCTGTGAGCTACTTTGGAAACTTTTTTAATGCCAGCAATTAACAATTAGTGTTTAAACCAATTGGATTTAAAAGAATTATCATCTCAGTTGGAGCAGAATGGATTAACATATATGTGTCTTATAATGAAATGAAATACACGGTGTTTATGCAGATGATAAAGCTCCTGGGCTAGATGCATGGCTTTAACGCATGCTTCTTCAAAGAGATATGGGATCTAATTAAAGGGGATGTATAGAAAGCCACAAAAAACGTCTTTGAAACTGGTAGATTGCTAAAGAAGAATAACCACACATTTAAGATCTGTCAATCGATTACAGTTTTTTATGAATGGGTTGGTGTCTAGTTGTCAATCAGCATTCATCCATGGTAGTAGACTGTCTGACAATAGTCCCCCTTTCTCTTATCAAGTTATGGAAGGTTTAATAGTTGCTATGGAGGATGCCATAAAAAATGGAAAATGGAAGAGTTATAGTATGGGAAAAACTTCAATGTTGTCACACTTAATGTTTGCAGATGATATCATTGTGTTTATGCATCCTAGGTATTTTTGACTGTCCAATTTGGTTCGGTTCCAAAAAAAAAAAACCCGCTATGGTCGGTTCGGTTCTGGGTTGTGGGTTTTTTAACCCGAACCAACCCAACCCGAACCATTGGTACTATAACCTTAGTAGTTACTATTATACAGTGTATAGCTTCACTAATATTGTATATTACATGGTGGTGACGCCAATTACCACCATTCGGTGCATTCAAAACTTTCAAGTGTTCAATGGTGTGATGAAACTGAAAAGTGAAGGGTGTTACCCACAGAATTACTAGCAACCCCAAATCCCAACTTATGAAATATCTCAAAGTGAAAAATTAAGGGTGTTACTAGTAATTCTCTAGGGGCAAATAGCAGCACCCAAAGTTAAAGGATTAAAAATAAAATATGAACCAACTCAGCGGCTCAACCATTCACGCCTTACGGTGTGATGACAAGCAATTTGAAAGACCCGCAGAACCGAACCGAACCAAACCGAACTTTTCTATACGTTTTGGTTTGGTTCGGTTCCATTTTCTAGAGAACCGATCAACTTCGGTTCGGTTCCAAATTTATCAAAAAACCGAACCAACTCGAACCATGAACACCCCTAATTGATGAAGATACTATAGAGTGGAAAGAGACAACAAATGGATTGTTTTCTCTTAAATCAGCCTGGAGCTATGTAAGAAATACGGGGGGAGTCAAACTGTGGGATGGTATTGTATGAAATCAAGTAGTGGGATGGTATTGTATGAAATCAAGTAGCCCTAGCGAGAATGTCTTTCACATGTTGGCCGGAGAGTGGCTTGGGGGAGGCTTGCAACTCAAGATCATAAGCAAAAAGGAGATTATTGCTTTAGTAATATGTGTGTCATGTGTTAACAAGACTTAGAATTAGCTCAACACCTTTTCTTCAAGTGCAGATTCTCCAATGTCATGTGGGAAAGATGTTGCAATAAAATATAGTGGAATGTTGAGCAGGTAGGAATGTCCTTTGAGAAAGCAGTGGAGTTCATTCATTGGTTACCACAGGGGAGATCTGCTAAAACTGATGGCTAAAGCATTATTGGTAACAGTTGTACATCGTATTTGGGAGCGAGAAAAGAAACCTCCGGATTTTTGAAGACAAGTCCTCATCTACAAAGTTCGTAATGAAACATATATTGTACCTGGTGGTGGAGTCTATGTTGTATGAGATGTGGTCTAGGGCATGTAAAAACTTGGTTGATTAATAAATGAGTTGATATTTTGCTTTGGTATGTATCTTCATACGTGTTCTATATAATGAAATTTAAAGAGCCATGGCTATTTAGTGGTTCATCTGAGTGAGAGACTCAATGGACTAGTACTAGTAGCCTAAATCGTTCGTAGCTCTGATTAGGATTGGCCGCCCTATTAGGTTAAGCTGTTGGAATGACAGAGCATGAGTTTCTCCACCATGGTCATTGTCAGGCACAGTGACTGTGGCTGAATAAAACCAACACGGTGCATAGATCGGTGAGCAGACACCGGTGTATATAGTCGTGTTTCTACTTAGGATAATCGGTCCTAAACCCTGAGGAACTATGATCGGTGGACTAACCGGTTTGGGTAACTTTGGTTCACCAACGTGTGAGGGATCTAACCATGACCCAATAACACAGTGTACTGGGTTACCGGGCTAGCATTGCATCGGCATGCTACTCCTGCAGACCATCCACATCCCTATTGGGAGGTGCGTTCCTTGGTTTGACATACACCATACTAAAACCAATGCAGGTGGTTAACAGTTGAGATGTTAGACCGGATCTGATTGTTTGGCCAAACGACCGGAGGTGCGATGTGATAATCAACCTAGAAGGAACCTAGTCATATGGTCATTCAAGTCTGACGGTGCTCTCCACAACTCGATTTGACATATGACATCGAGTGGAGGGATATCGAAATACCAATAGTAAGCGGAGAATAGGGGTATGCGAGAGAGCTTAATAAGACTGGGAGAATTAGAGTGCAGCCTACGCCACACTCTGGGTAGCCACGCAGGTTAACCGGGACCCAAATGATTGACAGGGACACTAGGTAGTGTGTCAATCGGGTTCGGTTGGAAGCCATGAATCCTAGTTCCGGAAAGTTCCACCCTATCCATGATCATTATGAATCTTTACTTTCTCCTTGTCTCACATCACAATATAAGTTGAAGAAATAATGCCTTAATCGTCTTGTGTTCCGTGAGTGCATCACACTAAAGCATGGTGGTTGCACAGGACTGAGTGTGTTCACTAGGGTGCAACCCCAAAGTAGTGTAGGGACATACTATGTTGCCATTATGTTGTGAAGAGTCTATTCCATATGTGTATGTCGTACTAGAACGTGGTATGTGAGTTTAGTGATTTTTACTATAGGGACACCTCACGTTTTACTGAGGGCACCCCAGTTAATAGTAAAAATAGTATTCATCACTCCACAATATGTTAAATAGGTGCGGATGAGGTGCCCTAAATGTTAGGGCACTTTATCATGCACGAAGATGGACCATGTATGCTCCCGTATGAGGTGAATGGTCATTAGATGTATGGAGGCATTCCCTAGTGGCCTCCCCCCTCGCTAGGGATAGCTTGCATGGCCATCAAGTCTATAATTAAGGGATATATCATATTTAAAAGATTTAAATATATTCCCTTTAATTGCAAATCCAAAATGGCAACTAAATATTAGGTGCATTAACTATGGGATTAAAGAGATAAAGAGAGAGAGAGGGAAACTGCTAGTAACAGACAAGGAGAGAAGGGGGCATATTTTCCAAAGCATTTTAGGCAAGGAAAACCGTGCCTCTCTCAGATTTATCAGATAAAGGCCGATCCCCCCTCTCCCTGGGTGTCTATCTCGGGTTCTGATATCTCTCTAACTTGGGTTTGACCAAAGGTGTGAAGAGAAAATTCTCTCAATCTCATATTCATCTTATTGTGTAAGTGTGAGATTGAAGAAGAAGAAGGCTTGCACTCTGAGGCACTCAGAGATTGGATTGCAAGGATCCGGGTCGATTCGCGAGATCGGGTGTACCCGCAGAAGAAGAACAAAGCTTCTCCCTTTGCATTGGATACTTCCGTCTTTATCAACTCAGAAGATTAATATCGCAGTGTTAAATCCCACACAGAGGTATAATATTCTAAACCGTAGATCTATCGAATATCATACATAATAGTTATGGTGTATTTCGGTAAATGACCTTAGGTATTCGTTTCCGTTCGTTTCATTCTTTGCACATATGATTGTTTTAAATAAAAATTTTAAAATGAACCACATATCAAATCAATCCATGGGATCGACTCCGGCTTCCGTTGCGCCTCCGATATCATTTCTAACAAATGGTATCAAAGCCATTTTCGGTGTACGATTCACAAAGAGATTCTTTCTTGAATCGAATCATATACGCATTTGATGAACAAATGCGTTCACTGGGGTTTGCATGCACTAGATTATATATACATGTGTTGCATACTGAGTTTTACATGTAGGGCGCCGCTACAAAATAATATTGTGATTGTGTGCTTCCTGGGGTCGGACCCCGGAATATGATTATATGGTTATTTTGGTTTATTATGTGATGGATGTCTATAAGGCCTAATGGGACAAGTATGTGGAGGTTGTTCCACGACTTGATTTTTCCTGGCTATTTTTTTGTTCTTGTAATTTTATTATTCTTCAACCTAGAAAAATATGTACGAACAAGCGATTGCTCGGAGCATACTAAGTTTTTCAATTACAGGTCGAAACTTGGAGGACAAGATCAGATGAAAAATCTATTACCAGATGACCGGATGCGGTGGGCCGAAGGAAGAGATATCTGAAAGATGCCATGAATGGGATCATTAGAGCATTGCTAGTCAGGTTCAGGGGTCAGACCCTGAACTTGATATCAATGGATGTTTATTTTTTATAGTTGGATGTTTCTTAAGGCCCCGATGAAAGAATAAATTTTAATGATGTAGGTATTAGATTGTGAGATGCCTTTTCCCCACTAGTTGTGGGATGCCCTTTCCCACCTTGGTCCCTGCGATCATTAGGTTAAGACTCCATTTAATAATGACACCCGTAGCCTAATTGATGTTTGATGGTAGATAGAACCCAGAACACTCGGTTATGCCACCATTAGGTTGAGGTCCGACGGAGGTTGTCGGATGTCCCTAAGTGGTTTGATATCGAAACCAATAGTGATATGGTGATCTTCTATGACATCAGACGTCAAGTTGCAAACGAGGAGTCATATTAATGGGAGACATTTCCTTATATGTTTAGACCTTAGGCTAGGCTCTAGAGCACCAAGGGTGAAAAATAACTTATTTAGTATCAAAGGCTTGGAGAGCATGTAATGTGATTCTCGAAAGAAATGTGACAACTAAGTATCCATGGGATAGGAACTATGGTCCTCTCAGAGTCTATCTATACTTTATAAGAGGTCTTAACCTTAGTGGGAGCGTGGTATGACAAAGGTCTAGGTCTAGGTTATCGCAACCGGAGATTTAAAATACTTGCATAAAATAACCCTCACAATTAAAATGGATGTGTAAGAGGACTCAATGTGAGTGCCCCTGGCCTCCACGGCCAATTGTTGAATTTTTGGGTGATAAGGTATGGCTCAACATCCCCCTTGGGTGAGAGTTATATTATGTTATGTCGGAGGCTTAACAATCTCCTTTGGGATATGGTGGTCACGATGCCAGGAGAGAAGGGCTTTTCTCGCCCTCACGGGGGCCGCATGAACTCCCGTGTCATAATTGCCTAGGCTTGTGGGTAAGCATCCGAAGCATCCGTAAGGATACCAGTTGCGTCGTATGGAGATCACGGGGGCTGGCCAAAAGAAAACCATGGTCCATTATAGCCCGTCTATGGCAGATTTGGATTGGGTCCAAGAGACCTGGTATAAGCGAAGGACGCTGCACACTGCCCCCTCGTACAGGTGTATCTGAATCTGAGATCTCATATACATTGTAAAATTGATCCATAGATATGTCTCCGCTTTGAGGGTAGCATTGACATTTAGATATAATTTGACTCATTTTAAAAATACCATAAAATAAGTTTATAAAGCATTCTAATGTACTCCCATTTATTTTTCAGATGACCAGACTAGACCCTTATCTGCAATCCTTAATGATAACAAGCTTACAGGTTTTAACTATGAGGACTGGAAGCGCAACCTCATATTAGTTCTGAGGATCGGTAAACACACCATGGCCTTGACCACTCCAGAACCTAACCTACCAGGTCCAGATACCACTAAGGCAGAGACCAAGGCATTCTCCGACTGACGAGATTCTAATAAGATGTGCAAGTGCTATATCATAGCCTCCTTGCAGACAACTCTACAAAAGCAAGTTGAAGAAATGTTTGACGCTTCTGACATGATACTATACCTCAAAGAAATCATAGTTGCGTAACGCGCTACCTCACAATGAAAAAGCTCATTAGCACTAAGATGTCCGTAGGGACGTCTCTTCGAGAACACATACTGAAAATGATTGATTTTCAGAATGAACTGGTTACCATGAACATTGTGCTGAATAACGAGGTGATGACTGATATCTTTCTTGCTTCTCTGTCTGGAGCTTTTAAAGGCTTTGTCACAAACTTCAATCTTAACAAGTTGGAGATGACAAATTTAGAACTTCTAGAAGCTCTCCAGGTAGCAGAAGACGGATTCAAGGTGAAGAGTGAGGTATTAAGCGTCAAGCGCAGGACTGCTCTGAAGGCTAAGAAGCCTATGAGCAAGAAGCCCAAGAATAAGAAGCTGAAGGCAGGGCATCTGCAGAGCCATGTAGGGACCTCTAGGTCAGGGAAGAAGAAGTCACCAAGCACGAAGTGCTTCAGATGTAGCAAGAAAGGCCACTAGAAAAGGACTGCACAAAGCCTCAGGGTATTGGGGATAGGTAATTCTCATCTACTTGTAGTTGAGTCACTTCTTTCAAGTAGCAGTTCTTTTGCATCTTAGATTATGGATTCTGGATCCACTGACCATGCCTGTAACTCTTTACATGGATTTTAGGTAAGTAGAAGGCTACTTGATGAGAAAGTAGTCTTGAGCATGGGGACTAATGCCGTTGTAGTCGCCGAAGTAGTTGGAGATGTTTATTTATCTTTTTCTAATGAAAAGACTTTGATTTTAAGAGACGTATTATATGTACCGTCCTTGAGACGTAAATTAATTTCTATTTCTTCTATGGTGAATGATGCTTATTCAGTTCTTATTGATACATTTGGTGTGTCTATTTAATGAATGTAACCTTCATTATTAGAGGAATAGTTTAGAACATTCTCTATATTCTAAGTCCTAAATTAGAGAAAGAAAACATAACCACTTTGAATGTTAACTCATCTAAATGTAAGAAACCTTTAGAAAATCTAACTCTATTGTGGCATCTAAAACTTCGACATATTACCTCAGATAGAATTCAAGGTTGGTCAAGGTCGGGCTTCTAAAAACAGATCCCTCGAAGATCCTTCCAACCTGTGAATCTTGTCTGGAGGCCGGGCAAGAAGACCAAGAGGGCTTTTAAAGCCAAAGGTAATAGAACCATTGAGATATTAGAGTTAGTTCATTTTGATGTATGTGGACCCATGAGCGTCCAGGCGATAGGAGGCCATGAGTACTTTATCACATTTACTGATGATTACTCAAGATATGGCGATGTATATCTAATACATCGGAAGTCTGAGTCCTTTGATAAGTTCAAAGAATTCATAACCAAAGTTGAAAAGTGGACTAGTAGACATGTTAAAGCCCTTCGATCTGATCGAAGTGGTGAGTACCTATCGGACGAGTTCCTTGGGTACCTCAGAGATAGTGGGATTGTATCACAATTGATTGATCTGGTTATACCACACAGAATAGAGTTTCTAAGAGAAGGAATTAGACCTTGTTAGACATATATGATCCGCAATATGATGAGTTATACCAGTTTACCGACCATATTTTAGGGATATGCCCTATTAACAACGATATGTATATCTTAAACCATGTCCCATCTAAGTCAGTGCCTCTAACCTCTAAAGAACTGTGGTCAAAACAAAAGCCAACACTGCAGTATTTCAGAATATGAGTATATCATGCACATGTGAGGAATGACATAAGGAAAAAGTTATAAACTAAATCTAAGATATGTCTGTTCATAGGCTACTCTAAGGAAACAAAAGGTGGTCTATTTTATGATCCTGAGGACAAGAAGGTATTCGTTTCTATGAATGTCATCTACCTAGAGTAGGATTATATTACGGACCATAAACCTACATATAAGGTAGTTCTGGAGGGGCTACTGGGTACTGGTAGAGGCTGTGCATCTGGTAACATAGAGGGATGAGGTAACATAGACACTAGTATACCAGAGACCGTAGAAACAAGTCGTTCAGTACCACCATTACCTCGTCATATTGGGAGACAAATCAGAGCTCCTAAAAGATATTATGGAGAGACTTTATTAGTCGATCCAGAGGTTCAGGAAGATGATCATTTGAGCTATGATGAGGCAATGAAATCTTCTGACAGTTCTGCTTGGCAAAAATCCATGGAGGCAGAAATTGCATCAATGTCCCATAACACTGTCTGGACACTTGTTATGCCATCACCTAATATTAAATCTATTGGGTGTAAATGGGTGTACAAGAAGAAAAGAGAACCCGATGGTTCCATTGAGACTTATAAGGCTAGACTAGTTGCTAAGGGTTTCACCTAATAAAACGGGATCGATTATGACGAGACCTTCTCACCGGTAGCTATGCTTAAGTGTATTCGATCCTTTTATCCATCGCAGCCTATTATGATTGGGAGATCTGGCAGGTGGATGTCAAGACAGCTTTCCTCAACGGGGATTTAAAGGAAGGCATATATATGATGCAGCTTCCAGGTTTTGAGTAAGTAGGTCAGGAAAATAAGGTTTGCAAACTTCAAATATATATTTATGGATTAAAGCAAGCATCCAAGAGTTGGAACATCCATTTTGATCAGACAATCTGTTCATATGGATTTGACCAAAACAGGGATGAACCTTGTGTGTACAAGAGGAGTGATAAGCCTCCAGTGGTATACTTGGTACTTTATGTAGATGATATCCTACTGATTGAAAATGACGTAGGAACTTTATCTTTGGTAAAAGTTTGGTTATCCTCGCAATTCGACATGAAAGACCTAGGTGAGGCGAGTTATGTTCTAGGGATCAAGGTAACCCGAGATAGCCAGAACAAGACTCTCTCGCTCTCACAGGCTGCTTATATAGATAAGATACTGGCCAGATTCAGCATGCAAGATTCCAAGAAGGGTTTCTTGCCATTCAGATATGACTTAAAATTATCTGTTTTGCAGTAGATATGATGGGTCGGTTTCAATCGAATCCGGGTCTAACTCATTGGACTGCTGTGAAGAGTATACTCAAGTATCTTTGTAAGACGAGGAACTATGAGTTAGTTTACACTTCACAGGACCTGACGCCGATAGGATACATGGATGCTGACTTTATGTCAGATGTGAAATCTAGAAAATGGACTTCAGGTTATATTTTCATGTTAGGAGGAGGAGCAGTAAGTTGGCAGAGTATGAAGCAAGGTTGCATCGCAGACTCCACAACTGAAGCTAAGTACATAGCAGCGTGCAAAGCAGCAAAAGATGTGGTATGGCTCAGAAAGTTCTTATTGGACTTAGGGTGCGTACCAGAGGCTCCGTTACCTATTGTCCTTCATTGTGACAATAGTGGAACGGTAGCACAGGCTAAAGAGCCAAGACACCACCAGAAGGGGAAATACATTGAGCATAAATTCCACTTGATCCGGTAATTTCAGAAGAAAGAGCAAGTAGCGGTGACCAAGATAGCGTCTGCAGACAATGTTATTGATCCCTTCACATAGGCGATTCTTGCAAAGGTATTTGAGCAATATGTAGAAGTTATGAGAGTCAGAATCGTTTTTCCTAGCTAGACCAAGTGGGAGATTGTTATATGAGATGTGGTCTAGGGTATGTAAAAACTTGGTTGATTAATGAATGAGTTGATATTTTGCTTTATGGTATGTATCCTTATACGTGTTCTATTTAATGAACTTTAAAAAGCTATGGCTATATAGTGGTTCATCTGAGTGGGAGACTCAGTGGACTAGTATTATTAGCCTAAATTGTTCACAGCTCTAATTAGGGTTGCTAGCCCTATCAGGTTAAGCTATTGGAATGACAGAGTATGAGTTTCTCTACCATGGTCATTGCCAGGCACAGTAATTGTGGCTGAACATAACCAACACGGTGCACAGATCGGTAAGCAGACACCGGTACATATAGCTGTATTTCTGCGCACTTAGGGTAATCGATTCTAAATCCTGAGGAACCATGACCGGTGGACTAACCAGTTTGGATAACTTTGGTTCACCAACGTGTGAGAGATCTAACCATGACCCAATACCACGGTGCACTGGATTACCGGGCTGGCGTTGCATCGGTATGCCACTCTTGCAGAATATCCACGTCCCTATTGGGAGGTGTGTTCCTTAATCTAACATACACCACACTAAAACTAGGCCTGGTGGTTAACAGTTGAGTTGTTAGACCGAATTCGGTTGTTTGGTCAAAATAACTGGAGGTGCGATGTGATAATCAACCCGGAAGGAACCTAGTAATATGGTTACTCGAGTCTGACGGTGCTCTTCACCACTCAATTTGACATATGGCACCGAGTTGAGGGACATTGAATTACCAATACTAAGCGGTGAACAGGGGTATGCAAGAGAGCTTAATAAGTCTGGGAGAATTGGAGTACAGCCTGCGTTATACTCTGGGTGGCCACGCAGGTTAACCGGGGCCCAGAGGATTGATAGGGACACTGGGGTAGTGTGTCGATCGGGTCCGGTTGGAAGCCATGAATCCTAGTCCCTGAATGTTCCACCCTATCCACGATCGTTACGGATCATTACTTTCTCCTTGTCTCATAGCACAATATGAGTTGAAGAAATAATATCTTAATCGTCTTGTGTTCCATGGGTGCATTACACTAGAGCATGGTGGTTGTTCAGGACTGAGTGTGTTCACTAGAGGTAACCCTAGAGTAGTTTAGGGACACACTATGTTGTCATTATGCCGTAAGGAGTCCATTCTGTGTGTGTATGTCGCACTAGAACGCGGTATGTAAGTTTAGTGATTTTTACTATAGGGGCACCCAATATTTTACTGAGAGCACCAGTGAATAGTAAAAACACTATTTATCACTCCACGGTATGTTAAATAGGTACGGATGAGGTGCCCTAAGTGTTAGGGTACTTTATCATGCACGGAGATGGACCATGTATGCTTCCGTATGAGGTGAATGACAAGAAAAATCGTGCATTTTAGACAAGAAAAACCGTGCCTCTCTCAGATTTATCTGAGAAAGGCCGATCCCCCCTCTCCCTGGGTGTCTAAGGTTCGGTTTTGCCTCTCTGCCTCTCTCTCGGGTTCTTATCTCTCTCTCACTTGGGTTTGACCTAGGGCGTGATGAGAAAATTCTCTCCATCTAATCTTCATCTCATTGTGTAAGTGTGAGATTGAAGAAGAAAGCTCGTACTCTGAGGCACTCAGAGATTAGAGTGCAAGGATCCGGGTCGATTTACGAGATTGGGTGTACCCGAAGAAGAAGAAGAAAGCTTCTCCCTTTGCGTGTGGATACTTCTGTCTTCATCAACTCGGAAGATGAACATCGCGGTGCTAAATCCCGCATGGAGGTATAATATTCTAAACCGCAGATCTATCAAATATCATGCATAATAGTCATGATGTATTTCGGTAGATGACCTTAGGGGTTCGTTCCGTTCATTTCATTCTTTGCGCATATGATTGTTTTAAATGAAAATTTTAAAATGGACCGCACACCGAATCGATCCATGGGATCGACTCTGGCTTCTATTTCGCCTCCAATATCATTTCCAACAGTCTATGAGGTGTGATGATCTTTCAAAATTTGATCAATCGAAAGTGGCTCTATTGGAACTATAGAGTGAAGTGTCAGGCTAAAGTTTGATTGAGAAGAAGAGAGTGGTCGTATAGAGTGTTCCACTTTAGTTGTTTTGATTTTTGATTTTTTTTTTTTTTTTTTTTTTTTTTTGGGGGGGGGGGGGGGTGTGTGGAGAGGGGGAATAGATTAATTGGTGATGTATGGGTTGTTTTAGTCTCTTAGTTAATACCTTTGATGTTAAAGAAGAGTGAGTATAAACTTGGGAGAGGAAAGGGAACAAAGAAACTACCCATACCTACTTTATAACAACAAACTGACTCCAACACTAATACTATTAAGCTTATTGTAAGCGTGACCATTAAGGTGTGATTGCTTGGTTCTGAAATCATGTAGTGGAAACTCCTCTAATCACAGCCTGGTCAAGGATTAATTAAGGTGTTGCAGATCCTCTCGAAGTACCGGATCAGTATAAGCCGATACTATTCTTGTCCGACCGCAATGGAGATTTGCCCCATAACGAGTCAATCTTCAATTTAAGATCCTAGCGTTCCTTTATAAGAATCATATCGTCATCCTAATTAGTTGATGTGGGACTATTCTCTTAACAAAACTTGATACATGTGATAAGCTTCATCCGCAAGATTTTGAGTGATTTCCAGCGTCGCTGGCTACCTCCTCTGCTCGGTTCGGGCCTTTCGTTCAGCTTCGGAGTGGTGGTGGTCGCCGGTGGCACCGGGAGTGGAGATCTGGCCTTGGTCTGTCATGGTGAAGATCTGGTTTGGTGGATGTTCCGATTCAAGGGTTTTTTGGTCCCCTCCGCTGCTCTGCGACGGTAATTCTAGTCACTACAAAAAAAATAGTTTTTACCGACGGACAATATCCGTCGGTAATATTAGTTTTCCGTCGGTAATAATTTATAGCGATGGAAGAGATTTCCGTCGCTAGTCTGTCGGGAAAAAAGGTGTCGGGAAAAAGATGCGGCGGACTAAATATTTCCGTCGATAAGAATAATTAATACCGACGGTAATATTAGAGCCGTCGGTAATATTTGATCAATGAATAATAAATATAATAGAGTCTAAGTGTTGGAAAATCATAAGTTAGCGTGTTTCGGATTTGAAATAGGTTTGGATTCGATCGGATCGTCATCGGATCAGCATCCGATAATTCAAACTTGGAATTATTCTGTATTTCGGACTTGTGAGCGAGTTCTAATTGGATATTTGAACAATTTACGCTCCGATTCACCAATTTAGAGTCTAAGTGTTGGAAAATCATAAGTTAGCGTGTTTCGGATTTGAAATAGGTTTGGATTCGTTCGGATCGGCATTCGATAATTCGAACTTGGAATTATTACGTATTTCGGACTTACGAGCGAGTTCTAACTGGATATTTGAACAATTTACGCTCCAATTCAACGATTTAGAGTCTAGGTGTTGGAAAATCATAAGTTAGCGTGTTTCGGATTTGAAATAGGTTTGGATTCGATCGGATCGTCATCGGATCGGCATTCGATATTTTGAACTTGGAATTATTCCGTATTTCGGACTTGCGAGCGAGTCCTAATTGAATATTTGAATAATTTACGCTCCGATTCACCGATTTAGAGTCTAAGTGTTGGAAAATCATAAGTTAGCGTGTTTCGGAATTGAAATAGGTTTGGATTCGATCGGATCGTCATTGGATCGGTATCCGATAATTCGAACTTGAAATTATTCCGTATTTCGGACTTGCGAGTGAGTTATAATTGGATATTTGAACAATTTACGCTCTGATTCACCCATTTAGAGTATAAGTGTTGGAAAATCATAAGTTAGCGTGTTTCGGATTTGAAATAAGGTTGGATTCGATCGGATCGTCATCGGATCGGCATTCGATAATTCAAACTTGGAATTATTCCGTATTTCGGACTTGCGAGCTAGTTCTAATTGGATATTTAAATAATTTATGCTATGATTCACCGATTTAGTGTCTAAGTGTTGGAAAATCATAAGTTAGCGTGTTTCGGATTTGAAATAGGTTTGGATTCGATCGGATCATCATCGGATCGGCATTCGATAATTCGAACTTGGAATTATTCCATATTTCGGATTTGTGAGCGAGTTCTAATTGGATATTTGACCAATTTATGATCCGATTCACCGATTTAGAGTCTAAGTGTTGGAAAATCATAAGTTAGCTTGTTTCGGATTTGAAATAGGTTTGGATTCGATCCGATCGTCATCGGATTGGCATTCGATAATTCAAATCCTTACCCACGCCTCTCCAGTCAGTGGGTTTGATTACTCCTATTGCTTATTCCTGCTGATTCAATAACCGTAGTAATTAGGGTAATCGGCTAATGTGCAAACTTTCACCGTAGATCAAATAATCGAATTGCATTGCAACTTTGTAAGGTTGTCGCCAGCTCGGCACATACACCTCTTATAGTTGTATGTGTGTCTCAGTCTGAGGTGTACACTCAACCTTGCATCGATAGAAACCATTTGCTAGGGTGCTGCATTGCATAATAGTAGATTCTCTATTTGCATAAGTATTCTGATAAAGTACGTACTTTGTTTTCTTTACTAGCATATCATTATATTAGTTAAACTACTATTACTTAATTGGCACATTAATCTGGACACACAGTCCGCAGTTTGGGCACGTGTAGGAAAACGATTAGTTAGAATTGATTATAATAACATCGTAGAAATGGCGGAACAGCCGCAAGCAATCACCTTAGGGGATTATATGTATCCCACTAGGGCTACACAACCTTCTTGCATAACCTTACCCAATACTAATGCAAAATTTGAATTAAAATCTGGCTTAATCCAAATGCTTCCCGTCTTTCGGGGAATGGAGCAGGAAAATCCATATCAACATGTGAGGGAATTTGAGGACATATGTGGAACAATGAAATTCGATAATATGTCCGAAGAAAACCTCAAACTTAGGTTATTTCCCTTCTCGCTAAAATAAAAGGCTAAAGCATGGCTTTATGCCTTACAAGCTGGATCCATAACTACTTGGGTAGGCCTACTCGAGCTCTTTTATAGAAAATTCTATTCTAAACAAAAGACGGCCTCGATTCGTCAGGCCTTGAATGTGTTTCACCAACTGGAAGGTGAAGCTCTCTATAAATACATAGAAAGATTTAAGGACCTACTTCTGCACTATCCACACCATGGCTTTGAAAAAATTAGACTAGTCCAAATCCTTTATGAAGGGTTGAACTACCCATCTAAGACCATGGTAGAATCATGTTGTAATGGTGAGTTCACCAAAAAGACAGCAGATCAAGCCTGGACCTACTTAGAAGAAATTGCCGAGAACACACTACAGTGGGAACCAATCAATGAAGAATATAGGAAACCCCTCCCTATTGCGCAAGGTGGGCTCTATAAAGTGGAACCTAAATTCGAAGCAGAAGCTAAACTAGCTACTGTGATGAGACGCTTAGAGGCTCTAGAAATGAATCAAGGAAATAGGACTCCCACTCCGAATACCTTAGAGGCACTAAGTCTTAATCAAACTATGAGTTGCAATAATGAGCTTAGCTTTCCTATTTGTTCAATTTGTAGTGAGCCTACCCATGCAGATCATCGATGCCCGATGGTAGGGGGACAAGAAAATAATATGGAAAAAATTAATGCTTTGTATCAAAATAATCGTTTTGATAATCAACAAAGGTATAATCCATATTCAAACACTTACAATGAAGGATGGAAGAATCATCCAAATTTCTCGTGGACTAAAGGTCCGTACCAAGGTGGCCCATCTCAATCTGTACCACCTCCAGGATTTCAAAAGCCACCTATACAAAATGCCACCCCTAACCCAGATAATCAAAGAATCAATTCTCTAGAGGAAACGATGAAACTATTAGCTCAGAATACCCTCCAATTCCAACAGAGCACCGCACAAAGCATTAGTGCTAACACGCAATCTATTGCGAAGTTAGAATACACTATTAGTCAACTAGCTGATTCTTTGAATACAAGGGATAAGGGTACATTCCCGAGTCAACCTGAGGCTAACCCTAAAGGATCAAATCTAAGGGGTCAATTTGAAATTCATGACATCAAAGGAAAAGGCCATGAGCAGGCCAATGCAATCACTACACTTAGGTCAGGACGGCAAGTTGATAACATGATAGAACCTCCTAAGGAAACTGAGGAACCTAGGCAGAATGATATAATAACTGAAGAAACACCTGAAGAGGAGCCAAAATCACAAGAGGAAACCAGGGAGAACACAATACACGATACTGAAAATATGGCATCACCTAGTGAACCACCTCTTAGAACCTATATTCCTAGAGCCCCATATCCTCAAAGACTAGAGCCAGCAAAGAAAAAAATGCAAATGGATAATATGCTAGAAATTTTCAAACAAGTAAAAATCAACATTCCACTCTTAGATGCAATCCAACAAATACCTACATACGCTAAATTCTTAAAGGACCTTTGCACTTTTAAGAGAGCAACTAATGTACCCAAGAGAGCATTTCTGGCTCAGCAAGCTAGTTCGGTTATTTCATGCTCAACCCCTATCAAATATAAGGACCCTGGTTGTCCTACTATTTCCTGTGAAATAGGGGAATATCACATTGAGAAAGCCTTGCTCGACTTAGGTGCGAGTGTCAACCTCCTTCCATATTCCATATATGAAGAACTAGGTCTGGGGGAGTTAAAACCCACTAGATTGACCCTCCAGCTAGCTGATGCTTCAATTCGATATCCTAAAGGGATAGTGGAAGATGTCCTTATCAAAGTGGGAGAGTTTGTATTCCCTGTTGACTTTGTGGTCCTGGATACAAAACCACCAACTGAATTTACTAATCGAGTACCGGTAATCTTAGGGCGACCTTTCCTAGCAACATCGAATGCACTAATTAACTGTCGGAATGGTGTTATGAATATTTCTTTCGGTAACATGACCATACAAGTGAATATATTTAATATGAGCAAACAACCGAGAGATGAAAGTGATGAAGTAGAAGAGGTCAACTACTTGCAAGAACAAAAAGAAAGTTTAGTATCGCAAGTAAACTACGATGACCCACTGGAAGCCTGCCTTGCACATTTTGGAAAAGATTTTGATATTGATGATCATATCAATGAAATCAATGCACTACTAGAAGCTACCCCTTCTTTCGGAATGGACAAATGGCAGCCTAAGCCAGAAATCCTCACACCTTCTCTGACACCACCTGTACCTTCAATAATAAAGCCCCCGAAGTTAGAACTAAAACCATTACCACAAAATCTTAAATATGTGTTCTTAGGATCTGCTGAAACTCTTCCTGTCATAATAGCTTCAGACCTAGACGAAGACCAAGAGAAACAACTTGTTGAAATCCTTAAGGATCATAAAGAAGCTATAGGATGGTCAATAGCCGATATAAAGGGCATAAGTCCCTCTGTGGTTCAACATAGAATCTATCTCGAGGAAGAGACTAAAACAAGTCGAGAACCGCAAAGGCGGCTAAACCCTGCAATGAAGGAAGTGGTTAGGACAGAAGTACTAAAACTTTTGGATACCGGAGTGATTTACCCGATTTCAGATAGCTCCTGGGTGAGCCCTGTCCAAGTAGTTCCAAAGAAATCGGGTATCACAGTGGTGATAAATGAAGGTAATGAGTTGGTGCCTACAAGAGTGCAAACTGGATGGAGAGTATGTATTGACTATAGGAAGTTAAACTCTGCTACACGAAAAGATCACTTTCCACTCCCTTTCATAGATCAAATGCTAGAGCGGTTAGCCGGACATGCTTACTACTATTTTTTAGATGGTTATTCCGGTTATAACCAAATTCCTATAGCACCAGAGGATCAAGAGAAAACTACATTCACTTGTCCATTTGGAACGTTCGCCTATAGACGCATGCCCTTTGGGTTATGCAATGCACCTGCTATATTTCAGCGGTGTATGACTAGTATCTTCTCTGATATGGTTGAATGTTTTCTGGAAGTATTTATGGATGACTTTTCAGTCTTTGGATCCAATTATCAAGAGTGCTTGCAACATTTAGAACTCGTGCTTGTAAGATGCAAAGAGAAAAATCTAGTGCTAAATTGGGAAAAATGTCATTTCATGGTGAAGAAAGGAATAGTATTAGGGCATGTCATCTCTGATAAAGGGATTGAGGTAGACAAAGCAAAGATTGATCTAATCTCTAACCTTCCACCCCCACGATCGGTTAAAGATATAAGATCATTCTTAGGCCATGCTGGGTTTTATAGGCGATTCATTAAAGATTTTAGTAAAATTTCAAGACCGTTATGCAATTTACTTTCCAAAGATGTACCTTTTACCTTTGATGAATCCTGTCTAGAAGCTTTCGAGCGATTAAAAAAAGAACTTACCTCTGCCCCCATCATCCAGCCTCCTAACTGGTCCATCCCATTTGAAATCATGTGTGACGCATCAGATCATGCCATTGGAGCCGTTTTGGGTCAAAGAGTAGATAAGCTGCCCCATGTAATATATTATACGAGTCGTACTCTAAATGATGCACAGCTAAACTACACTACAACTGAAAAAGAATTGTTAGCTGTAGTCTTTGCCCTAGAAAAATTTAGACCTTATTTGATAGGATCTAAGGTCATCGTGTATACAGATCATGCAGCTTTACGGTACCTTCTCTCAAAAAAAGATACCAAAGCTCGATTGATTCGATGGATCCTTCTATTACAAGAATATGATCTAAAAATTCGGGACAAAAAGGGCAGCGAAAATGTAGTCGCAGATCATCTCTCTAGGTTAAACTTAGATTCCTTTAGTAAGGAACTTCCTCTACATGAAAGTTTTCCCGATGAGCAGTTGCTACAAATCTCTAAACTCCCATGGTTTGCAGATATAGTAAACTACCGAGTCACTGAGGAGATGCCTAGTCATTGGTCGAAACAAGATAAATCTAAATTTTTATCTGAGGTAAAATATTTCTTTTGGGATGACCCCTACCTTTTTAAATATTGTCCCGACCAAATCATTCGAAGATGTGTCCCTGATCATGAGCATAACAGTGTGATAGCATTTTGCCATGACTATGCTTGTGGCGGCCATTTTAGTGCTAAAAAGACAGCTGCCAAGATTCTGCAATGTGGCTTCTACTGGCCCACGATGTTTAAAGATTGTCATGCATTCTGTGTAAGTTGTGAACGATGTCAAAAGCTTGGCAAAATAACCAATCGAAATATGATGCCCCTAAATCCTATTTTGATAGTTGAAATTTTTGACGTTTGGGGTATAGATTTTATGGGGCCATTTCCAAGCTCTTTCGGAAATTTATATATCTTGCTTGCAGTTGATTATGTTTCAAAATGGGTTGAGGCAATACCGACCAAGACCAATGATAGCCAAGTAGTGATCAAGTTTGTAAAAGATTATATTTTTACTCGGTTCGGTACACCTAGGGCGATCATAAGTGATGGCGGAAGCCATTTTTGTAATAGCACCTTCGATAGATTAATGAAGAAATATTCGGTCACCCATAAGGTTGCTATACCCTATCATTCACAAACAAGTGGCCAAGTGGAAGTCTCGAATAGGCAGATCAAGCAAATTCTCGAGAAAACCGTCAATCCGAATCGAAAAGACTGGTCGGTACGGTTGATAGATGCGTTATGGGCCTATCGAACTGCTTATAAAACTCCACTAGGAATGTCCCCATATAGGCTTGTGTATGGTAAGGCTTGCCACTTGCCAGTTGAATTAGAACATAGGGCCTACTGGGCAATTAAGACACTCAATTTTGATTTACCCTCAGCCGGTAACCTTCGCAAGCTACAACTGAATGAGCTTGATGAAATACGAAATGATGCATATGAAAATGCAAAAATCTATAAAGAGCGGATGAAAGCAACACATGATAAATCCATCCTAAGAAAATCATTCGAACCGGGTATGAAAGTTCTCTTGTACAATTCCAGATTAAATTTATTTCCCGGAAAATTAAGATCTCGTTGGTCTAGCCCCTTTATAGTTCGTGTAGTTCATTATCATGGGGCCATAGAAATTGAGAACCCCCAGAATGGTGATATTTTCAAGGTAAATGGGCAAAGGCTAAAGCCATTTTTAGAACTAAAAGATAAGGTTGTAGAGGAGATTCTCTTACAAGATCCTCTTTACACTGACTAATCCCAATGGAACCACAAAAACTTGTTGTGATTTTAAATTGTTATACCGCAAGTGCACGGCGTCTATCTGATAGACAGTGGCAAATACGGGTCGATCCCACAGAGACTTGGATGAAAACTAATTAAAGGAAAGTTAAAGCTAATTAATTTTATATCTTAGTTTAAAAAGGTTGATTTTTTTGTGAAATTGTTTTATAACAGGAAATACGGAACGCAAAACTGAAAGCTAATTAAGATTGAGGGTGTAGTCTATATGGATGGATATTCTAAGCTCTAGAATCCGCACAAGTAGCGATCTAAACTATACTTTTAGATGATTTTCAAGATGTTCACGGAGATACGAAGTCAATCTATCTCCGTGGATGATATTCAATGGAGCACTATTATGATCACGAATGTAGTGATCTTCCTCGCTTTAATGGAATAAGCCAGAAATAATTCTCCGTAAAATTCGGAGTAATAACAGAAGCTAACACTATGTAATGATTCTCCGTAAAACTACTCGTAATGACGAAGAATAAAACTATGCGATAAACCTCTGTAGAACTCTGATAATAACGGAGAATAAAGCTAACTTATTACGGAAATTTTAATCAAGCATGAATGAGCAAAGATCACTTTATTTTCATTAAACGCACTAAAATATGAAAATCAAATAAGAGCATGGTTTAGATACGACTACAAGGCTTCATCCAGAACTTAGAACGGTGGTTTAGCCTCGCATGGCCATGTGGTCGTTGATGGCGGATATTCCTTTGCAGATGACGAACCCGGCGATGACGGCGGCGGCTTCGAGAGCGATGGACGTGGCTCGGAGGTGATGAAGAGGGTGATGATGGCTCCGAGGTGATGAAGATGGAAGATGGTGGAAGGTGGTTGGTGAGCAAAGTAGATGGCAGCCCTCCCCCCTTTCTTTGTTTCGGACCCCCCTTTATATAAGAGATGAGGAGCTTTTTAGGGTTCACGGGTTCAAGGAAGGAAAAAGATGACGTGAGAACTGGGTGCAAGGGGATGGGTGGAATGGACGGTTGTGATCAGTTTGGAAATAGATAAAGACGGTAGAGAGATAGAGGGAACGGGAGAGGGAGAGAAGTTCGGCTGGGTTGAGGGTTCCGGTTTTAGAAAGAGAGAGGAAAGAAAGAAACGGAAGAGAGCTGGCCGTTCGGTGGGTGAGATAGAGACGCACGAGAGGTAGAGAGAGTAAATCCCGAGGCTTGGGTCGCGGAAGAGTTAGGGAGGAGAGAGAAAAGTCCGGATGAGAGATATGCTCGGGCTGTTTAAGGAAAGAGAGGGACCTAGAGAGAGAATCAAGGAGGGAAAGAGAGGGAAAGTAGGAAGAGAGAGAGAGAATCCCGGTGTGAGTGGTTCTCGGGCTTTAGAGAGAGAATGTCATGCTGGGCGGTTGGGTTCACATGCAAGCATGCATGTGTTTGCTCTAGGATCGGACGGCTAGGATTAGGTGGGAAGAGATGCTGGATTCCGGTTTTACAAGGGAGACAGTGGATGAGCGGCTGCATGCATCGGCACGTGTGGACGGCTGTGATTGGGCTGAGAGAGTGAGTGCTGTTAAGGGGTTTGCTCGGGTACAGCTGCATGCATGCATGGTTCGGTTTTGCACATGCACATACATGCATGGCTGCTAGGAATGGTAAGGGACGGCTGCGATTAAGTGGAAAGGAGAGGTGGGTGCACGACCGAGCCGGGCTTTATACTTAAAGACCTATGGGAATGTGCGGCTTCGATTTAGACGGAAGAAGAGGTCATGAGAGATAATCGGGTTTGTGCGATTCGATCGAAGTCTTGGCCATGGCGGGTCTACGGGCGACTTTGTATATAGACGGTTGCGATGGGTACGATGGTGAAATAAGAAAAGTAGGGAATGGCCAACTTGGGTTGGTTAATGGGTTCAAGAGCAATAGAGTCACGTGGAAGGCTTGGTCACCCACTTAACATCATCCGCATTCATCATCGGTCCGTCAGAAATGTCCGCATCCGGCCTGTACAACTTCCATCGCATTGCCGTGAGAATATCCATTGCTTGATCATAACGCTCTTGAGCTGACTGCATCAATAACCGGATCAATTCCCTGAAAATCACACATGAAATGACGTCCATAAGATTCCAATATGCGATTATCGACAAAAGAATAATTTAGATTATCAGACAGTATAACTATCATGCATGATATGTATGAGAGTGAACCAATATGCCGTTGGGTTCGTATGAGAGTCTACTATATCGTGGTGTAAAGAAACTCATGCAGTTTACGTGTATTATGAAAGTTTTACGTAGCAAAGTGACGCTATGTGCATGATAAAGAAAGGATAATTCGCACCAAATGGACGCTCATCAATCGTCATCGGATTGGCATTCGATAATTCAAACTTGGAATTATTCCGTATTTCGAACTTGCAAGCGAGTTCTAATTGGATATTTGAACAATTTATGCTCTGATTCACCGATTTAGAGTCTAAGTGTTGGAAAATCATAAGTTAGCGTGTTTCGGATTTGAAATAGGTTTGGATTCGATCGGATCATCATCGGATCGGCATCCGATAATTCAAACTTGAAATTATTCCGTATTTCGGACTTGCGAGCGAGTTCTAATTGGATATTTGAACAATTTACGATCTGATTCACCGATTTAGAGTCTAAGTGTTGGAAAATGATAAGTTAGCGTATTTCGGATTTGAAATAGGTTTTGATTCGATCGGATCGTCATCGGATCAGCATCCGATAATTCGAACTTGGAATTATTCCGTATTTCGGACTTGCAAGCGAGTTCTAATTGGATTTTTGAACAATTTATGCACCGATTCACCGATTTAGAGTCTAGGTGTTGGAAAATCATAAGTTAGCGTGTTTCGGATTTGAAATAGGTTTGGATTCGATCGGATCGTCATCGGATCGGCATCCGATAATTCGTACTTGGAATTATTCCGTGTTTCGGACTTGCGAGTGAGTTCTAATTGGATATTTGAACAATTTACGCTATGATTCACCGATTTAGAGTCTAAGTGTTGGAAAATCATAAGTTAGCGTGTTTCAGATTTGAAATAGGTTTTGATTCGATCGGATCATCATCAGATCGGCATCCGATAATTCGAACTTGGAATTATTCCGTATTTCAGACTTGCGAGCGAGTTCTAATTGGATATTTGACCAATTTACGATCTGATTCACCGATTTAGAGTCGAAGTATTGGAAAATCATAAGTTAGCGTGTTTTGGATTTGAAATAGGTTTGGATTCGATCGGATCGTCATCGGATCGTCATTCGATAATTTGAACTTGTAATTATTCCGTATTTCGGACTTGCGAGCGAGTTCTAATTGGATATTTGAACAATTTACGCTACGATTCACCGATTTAGAGTCTTAGTGTTGGAAAATAATAAGTTAGCGTGTTTCGGATTTAAAATAGGTTTGGATTCGCTCGGATCGTCATCGGATCGGCATTCGATAATTCGAACTTAGAATTATTCTGTATTTCGAACTTGCGAGCGAGTTCTAATTGGATATTTGACCAATTTACGATCCGATTCACCGATTTAGAGTCTAAGTGTTGGAAAATCATAAGTTAGCGTGTTTCGGATTTGAAATAGGTTTGGATTCGATCGGATCATCATCGGATCGGCATTGGATAATTGGAACTTGGAATTATTCCGTATTTCAGACTTGCGAGCGAGTTCTAATTGAATATTTGAACAATTTACACTTCGATTTACCGATTTAGAGTCTAAGTGTTGGAAAATCATAAGTTAGCGTGTTTCGGAATTGAAATAGGTTTGGATTCGATCGGATCGTCATCGGATTGGCATTCGATAATTCGAACTTGGAATTATTCTGTATTTCGAACTTGCGAGTGAGTTCTAATTGGATATTTGAACAATTTACGCTCCGATTCACCGATTTAGAGTCTAAGTGTTGGAAAATCATAAGTGTGATGATATGATCTAAACTTAAATTAGTAAGATTCATATTTTTTACTAATATTATAAAGATTAGTAAGTACCTGATCATGAACATGAGCCACCGCTAGACCGACTTATGAAGTCATTAAGCCGACGCTCCAGTTCCCTGGGAGCTTCTCTTTCCTCATCTAGGGCCTTCTTCTCTGCCTCAACCCTACGCTCGAGGGTCTGCCTCTCCGCCTCAACCCTCTGCTCCAGGGCCTGCCACTGCTCTCGCTCCGCCTCAACCCTCTGCTTGAGGGCCTGCCTCTGCTCTCGCTCCGTGTCTAGCACAGACTGCAACTGAGTGATAGCACCGGTCTGGGTGTCCCGTGCCCTCGAGTGCATACCCCCTTGTCCAAAGTAGGAGGAGGGCGTGACTCCAAGGCCCGTACAGAGGACACGGCCGTGCGTGGCAGGTCTGAGCACAGTATCCATCGCTGAGTCGACAGATACTGAGCTGGAGGAGGAGCCGGCCTTGCCCGATGGGGTCACCAGAAGTCGCATCCTCTTCTATATGAAAACAACCAATGATATTCAATGATATTTTATAGCATACGCATAATAATATATTAACAGTAATTTAATTACTTACCACTTGCGAGGCAACCCTGTCGTCCATAAATGCCCCATCGGTACACCGCCTCCTAGAGGCCTCAAAAAGGTCAATCCGATTAGGCTCGTGGCCCAAGGACTGTGTCTGTTGGACATATAAAATAAATAGATGAGTTAATATAACATGCATAGAGCTTTAAATAATAACAATGTTTGTATCATTTACCAGCTGCTGGGCAAGCTGAGGCATGGAGGTCCTCCCCTTCACTGGAGCAGGTGTCGTCGAGGCATTTCTATTCTACTTGCCTTTACGTGAACTCGCCTGTGTCAATCGATTAAATTTTGAAACATCAATACAAATTTTTAGTATAACATTAAAACAAGTACGAATCAACAAAATTATAATTATACCTGAAAGTGAGGGGTGGCCCAGTGAGCGACCAAAAACTGTAGAACGTGTAGCGGTGGCGCGTCTCTCGTCTCGGCCGCAGCCTGTAACTCCTCAGCCGGCTGGCCGACCAAGTAACCATAAAGCTGGTAGAGCTCGTGGCGGTAATCCCTGTACCACTCACCCATCATCTTCCACAAGTCCTCCCGATGGGTGTCGGTTTCCATGTTCTCCCATTTAAATTTCTTCTGTAAAATCAATTTAGAAACAAGTCATTTCATCAAATCAAATTATAAAGAAGTATGATATTATTCTAAAATGCTTTAATAAAACTAACGTACCAAAAACACCTGATACATCCTCTCCTTATAGGATGCATCAATATTCTTCCACCCCCTTAACCCCACAATCGGGGCATTCCTCTCCTCCCGTACTATCATACCAACCCACGTGGCGGCGTCAGAAGCGTGCTCGCCCACAAAGGTCCTGCCGCTCCACTGTAGGGAAAGCGGCTCGCGTAAGGTCGACAAGCGCCGGGCCGTTGTCACGCCCTGGTCGCCTACGTGCCTGGTGATCCTCGACCCTGCAAATAAAATATATATCAGTACTGAACAAGTATTTACAACATGTATAAAACTTTAGATCTAAACATTACCTGTGGGCGTAAACGCTATAGCCGAGTGCTGAGCACTGCTCGAAGCTTCGGAGGCTGCGACCACATCAGGAGCTGGTGTGGAGAGAGGAACAGCACTACCAGATCTGGACGGCTCGGCCTCGGACCCTGGGGTGGCAGCCGGAGCGCTCCGAGCTACCCCACCCCTGCCTCTACGAACCCTCGACCGTGATGCCATCTGAAACAGTTTAATTTATATATAAAACAGTAAGATTTACATATGAAACATTTGATTTACATATGAAACAATATGATTTATGAAACAATATGAAACAGTTTGATTTACATATGAAACGGTATGATTTACATTTGAAACAGTTTGATTTACATATGAAACAGTATAAAATAATATGATATACATATGAAACAATATGATTTATATATGAAACAATTTGATTTAAATATAAAACAATTTGATTTACATACGGTCTAGTTATTTTGTGTCACATCTCTGTCACTCTCATCGTATCCCTCTTCTATCATTTGATCTGCATTCGCTGTCCAGTTTATATTGTCGACCTCTTTATTTTCATCGTGTACTGCGTCGATAATGATTATCTCATCATTCTGGTATGCATCCAAATCATTATCGATGACCCCCACATTCGTGTCTCCCATGTTATAAAAATCTTTGGGTGGTGACCTGACTACAATTTGCCAACCTGGAGAGGTATTATCCGGTGCATAAAATATCTGTTCCGCTTGAAAGGCAAGAATGAATGGATCTTGATATTGGGTATTCAATCTCTTGCCAGTGTTGATGCTGATAAAACCGTATTTATTGACATTATAACCAGTTCCGTGATTATTAACATCATACAAATCGCATTTGAATAATACGATCTGATTTTGGCTAAGGAATTTAATCTCGAGAATCTCGTTGAGGACGCCGTAGAAGTCGATATTTCCTAATTCTTCTTACTGACCGTTGACGACAACCCCACTATTTTGTGTTCTTCGTGATTTTTCACTATCTTTCGTCCGAAATCTATAACCGTTCATGATATAACCATCGTACGATATTGCGTCTTACAAAGGACTACAAGATAAGCGCTAGAGATCCTCATTCATCAGCGGATCATGATTGTCGTGCAGCTCTTGTGCCTATAATAACCACATGACATTCATAATATAAATACATAATTATTGTTCGGTAATGGATGTCAATAAACTTCAGTAATGATTTGAATACTTACGTGTTTCTCGAACCACGATGGGAATTCATGATCATGAATTTGTGAAGCATTTCGAGTACCCCGATTATTAATGATGGCTTTATGCTTCCTGTTTTACAGGTTTGAATTAGATTATAATTAGCACATATACTTAATAAATGAACTGAAAGAATGAGTAAATGATCGTAAAATGCTTACTCAATGAATGACCATACTTCATCATATTGGCGCAACACATACATGTGTGCCTGTTGAATCTCATCTATAGACAATCGACAGGTTTTGCCTCCTCCTATAGGTCTACCCAGTTCGGTAAATATAGACAGACCCCCATCGAAGTCTATTGGACCACCGTTATAGTTCCGCTCAAGTTGATTGAATCGCATGTCTATACCATATAGGTATCTTGATCAGAATATTAGACATTCTTCTACTAGGTATCCTTCAGTAATTGATCCCTCCGGACGACTTTTATTACGAACATATGATTTCAATGTTCGCAAGTACCTAATTTGAGAAAAATAATTATGGATAAATACATCAAGAACGATCAAATACATTAAAAAATAAGACGAGATGATTACCTCTCGATAAAATACATCCAGCGGTAATGAACTGGGCTGCTGAGTTTGGCCTTATTTGCCAAGTGAACGGTCAAATGCAACATGACATCAAAGAAGGAAGGTGGAAATATCATCTCTAGCTTGCACAATGTGATTGCAATATCCCTCTCCATCTGATCAAGTTGGTCCAGTCTAAGTACCTTCGAGCACAACTATCTGAAAAAAGTGCTGAGCTCAATTAACGGACCGGACACCTGTTCGGTTAAATTTCCACGTATAGCAAGAGATAACAATCGCTGCATAAGAACATGACAATCGTGGCTCTTTAATCCAGACAACTTCCGGCCGTTCTCTTGCACGCATCGTGCGATATTCGAAGAATAACCGTCTGGTGTTTTCACAGACCGTAATGCACATAAGGCTACCTTTTGCTGTGAGCTCATGGTGTAGCATGCAACTGACAACACATACTTATCCCCAATCTCTTGGGGATGAAGTGATTTTCGGATGCCCAACTTTTTAAGATTGAGACGAGATTTAATATTATCCTTTGTCTTACCGTCGAGATTTAGCAGTGTCCTATAATGTTGTCATACACATTTTTCTCGATATGCATGACATCCAAGTTATGCCGCAAGAGTAGGCTGCTCCAGTACGGTAGTTTAAAGAAAATACTCTTCTTCTTTCAGTTATGCTCACGCGTAGAATCTTCATACGTTCTCTTCTTTTTACCTTTCCTAAGTGCCACGGCATTAAGCTAATCCAATTCGCACAAGACTTCTACCCCCGAAAGCTACTCTAGGGCCTTTGCAAGTTCCTTCTTGCCGTTGAACGCTCTTTTGTTCTGCCTCCACTTATGGCCGTCAACAAGGAATCTTCGATGGCCCATATAACAGAACTTGCTTCTGTTCTTCAACCGTAATGAATCTGTCTCCTTATTACATGTAGGGCACGCCAATTTTCCTTTAGTACTCCACCCGGATAAATTGGCATATGCAGGAAAATCGTTGATGGTCCATAGAAGTGTCGCATACATTCGAAAATTCTAGCGCAATGAGGCATCATACGTATCGGCCCCAACTTCCCATAACTCGTTCAACTCCTCAATCAACGGCTGCAAGTAAACGTCAATATCATTACCAGGCGACCTGGGTCCGGGAATGAGCAAGGAGAGCATTGTGTATGGCTTTTTTAAGCACATCCAGGGAGGCAAATTGTATGGAACTAGGACAACTGGCCAAATGCTGTATGACACACTCATATTCCCAAAGGGATTGAAGCTATCGCTAGCAAGCCCTAACCTGACGTTGCAAACTTCACATGCGAATTCATGATAGGTATGATCAAAATCTTTTCACGTCAGGGAGTCAGCCGGATGTCTCATAACCCCGTCATCTGTACGTTCTCGTGTATGCCACCTCATGTGCTCAGCAGTCTTCGATGACATAAACAACCTCTGAAGCCTGTCCCTATGCGGGAAGTATAGGAGAACCTTTGCAGATATATTTTTCTTTCTTCAATTAGTACTAGACTCGGCATCCGTCTTTTTATATCTCATTGCTCCGCATATGTGGCATGACCGCGCATGTTCGTACTCTTTCCGGTACAACATATAATCGTTCACGCATGCATCAATTTTCTCATAACCCAAACCGAGATCTTTAATTGTCTTCTTTACCTCGTAGAATGATTTCGGTACTGTCTCACCTATAGGAAAAGCCTCTTTCAGCAACTCTACCAACATATTAAATGACCTATTACTCCAACCATTGAGGCACTTCAAATAAAGAAGCTTTACAGTGAAAGAGAGTTTTGAAAACTTCTCACACCCCGGGTATAGAGGTTGTTCGGCATCCTTAAGCAATCTGTAGAACTTGTCCGCTTCAATATTGGGCTGATCACCTGACGGAGTTTCCGTGCCTATTCCACCTTGCAAATCATGTATCATACCCTGCATGTCATCGTCATCGTCTGTATTAATATTATCATCAGCGATCACTGTGTTTGCAGTTTCACCGTGAGCTGCCATGGGGACTGCATCTAGCTCCTCACCGTGCGAGAACCAATGGGTATAGCTAATGTCAATGCCATGCATTACCAGATCAATCTCACATTCCTCTCGAACCTTCCTAGTCACCCTTCTGCAGTCTATACAGGGACACACAATTTTTCCATCAAGCGGTGCAAGACGCTCAAATGCAAAATCCAGAAATTTCCTGACTCCTTCTCTGTACTCTTGACTCATGCGATTCGAATTACGCATCCAACTCTTATCGATCAAAGACATCTTCGTCTATCTGGCTATACAACACCTGAAGTAATTTCAAACAATGTTATAAGACTCCGCACAATTTCGGTTTCGGTTCCTGGGTATGGAACACTGAACCGAAACTTCTACAGGCCATCCACATCCCTAATGGATGGGTGTATTATGATGAGTAGACTAGTCACATAGTAAACCTAGGGTTGGTGGTCAGCATTTGAACTGCTGATAGTCCGAATGCTAGGCATAGCACCGAAGTTATGCGACAGTAAGTCAACAAGTCAGGGAGCCTCGTCAAGTAAACACTTGGGGTCTGACGGTTCTCTCTGTCGCTCGAGTCAATTTATGGCTTTAGCATACCTCATATCACATCGAACCGACAAAAACCGACCATTTCAGTTTCGGTTTCGGTTTTTATTTTTCGTAAACCGAAAAAAAATATAACCGACAAAACCCACACCGAAATCGACCGACAAAACCGATGCTCACCCTAGTCTAAAAACTACATTTTGCCCCCCATTCCCCCATTCAATTCAGTTTTGATAGGATAAAAATTACCAAATGAGGGAATTAAGTAGATGACAAAAGGGGTATTGTGCAAACATTTCAAACTTTATAATGACTTAACCTTAGTCTAAAAACTAGAATTTGCCCCCCATTTCCCCCATTCAATTCAGTTTTGATAAGATAAAAATTATCAAATGAGGGAATTAAGTAGATGACAAAAGGGGTATTGTGCTAACATTTCAAACTTTAGGATGCAATTTGGAACAAATTAAACTAAGGGGGAAAGGGAGTAGGAGGAGGAGCTCACCAGAGATGGTCGGCAGGCCTCGAGGAGGAGGAGGAGCACTGGCGTTGCAGTCGGTGGCTCGAGAGAGGGGAGGGGTGGCCGGCCGGAGGGGGGGTTTAGATCAAGAGAGAGAGAGGGGAGGGGAGGAAGTAGAGAGAGAGAGAGGGAAGGGAGGCCGGGGAGGGGGGGAGGAAATAGAGAGAGAGAGAGAGAGAGAGAGGGCCGGGAGGCCGGGGAAGGGGGGAGGTCGGGAAGGGGATGGGTGGCCGGGAGAGGGATGGGTGGGTGGCCGGGAGGGGGGATTAGATCAAGAGAGAGAGAGAGGGAAGGGAGGCCGGGGAGGGGGGGAGGAAATAGAGAGAGAGAGAGAGAGAGAGAGAGAGAGAGAGAGAGAGAGAGAGGGCCGGAGGTTAGGACGGGGTGGGTGGCCGGAGGGGGACGGGGTAGCCGGCGGGTGACGGGGTGTTGCCGGAGGGGATCGCCGGGCTGCCGGAGGGGGACGGGGTCGCCGGACGTGGGTCGGGTCGGTGAGAGAGAGAGAGAGAGAGAGAGAGAGAGAGAGAGAGAGAGAGAGAGAGAGAGAGAGAGAGAGAGAGAAGAGAGAGAGAGAGGGCCGAAGGTTCGGTCGAAACAGAAAGAGAAAGGCCGGGCTCGCTGGGGGTGTTTAATTGCAGGGTTTTTACCGACGGATTTTATTAAACCGTCAGTATAAAGTTATTATACCGATGGTAAAATAACGTCCGTCGGTAAAAATCGTCGACGAAACTCAAGTTTCGTCGTCGATTTTTATCGACGGATATTATTTTACCGTCGGTATAATAACTATATACCGACGGTATAATAATATCCGTCGGTAAAAATCGACGACGAAACTCAGTGTTCCATTTTTTCCAGAGAGCCGAAAAAAACCCTGAATTTCGTCGTCAATTTTTACCAATGAAGCTTATGTTAACGTCGGTATAAAGTCATTATACCGACGGAATTATAATTCCGTCGGTATAAAGTTATTATACTGAAGGACATATAATGTTCCATCAGTAAAGCATATTTTATCGACGGATAGGATATCACCGTCGGTAATAAATATGCAAAAAAATTAAAAAATATCTTAGTTATAATACTGACGGAAACTTTCCGTCGGTAAAATATATATTATTACCGACGGAAATAGAAATTTCCGTCCATAAATAACCTATTTCTTGTAGTGAGTGGTTCGTGGCGGCGGTGTTCAGGCCGGCTGATCGGCATTCGTCGACGACACAAATTTCTACTGTCGCGTCGCTAATGTTGATAATGGTCTCTAATTACTTTGTGGTAACAGTTCTGGTATAAGATTGAATATAAGAGAGGCTCCATGGAAGTTAAACTATCCGAGACACACAGAAGAAAATCTTTATCGTCTATCTTTCTTTTTGTTTTTTGTCTGGAGTACGGTGAGAGTCCTATTTGTCCTGGTCTT
The DNA here is from genome assembly GCA_947650365.1 of Chamaelirium japonicum. Lineage (NCBI taxonomy): Eukaryota > Viridiplantae > Streptophyta > Magnoliopsida > Liliales > Melanthiaceae > Chamaelirium > Chamaelirium japonicum. The sequence continues at coordinate 32,391,950 of OX393552.1, forward strand.
GGGTGCTGGAGTGTAGGTCCAAGCGTCGTTGAACCTTAGGTAACTATTGTCAAAGGCTGAAGCACACCTCTATAGGCAGCCATTAAAGCTTTCAGAGTATCGCGATCTGCACGAATATCAACATCATCTTCTTCAAACCGACAAGTTCTATCACTCTTTTCCATGGATCTTAATCTCTATCTATAAACATACCCTATAGTTTTCTACTATCCATTCACTAGTTCTGGTTGCTGTCAAACCAGAGAGAGAGAGAGAGAGACTAACTTTGGATGAAAGGAGCTCTGCTTATTTCTCAATGGTATTCTTGCATTAAACTTTGGCTCACGACTTTATACAGAAATGACATTAAGACTAAAATCGACATGTCCTTATGTATAGGACAAAATTAGACAAGAAAACTTTTAAATAAAATAAAACGAAAAATTCTATGGTACCACTTTGGTATCGTACCGAAATACACAGGTATCATCACATGGCCTTACAGTGGATCTCAGGCATCCACCTAAGATTCATCACACAAAAAATAAAAAAATTCAACACAACCGTTGTACCTTATAGCCATAGGGCTCACTGTAGTTCAAGAGACACAGGATAGCAGACCCCAGGACATGGAGGTAGTGGCTCCCAACACTCAGAGCGTGCTGATAGGCTAGATAGATTGAGGGGTAGTGGGCCCCATGATAGTACGATACAACGGTTGCGCTGAAAAGTTTCCGCATCCCATGGCCCCCCAAAAAATTGCTCCCACCACTAGGATGCTAAGGAAAATGAGATGGAGGAGACGGGTTCGGTATGTTACCGAATTTTGAAAAATAAAAACCAAGAATGGATTGCAGGAAAGCCAGTGATCGATCAATCAGGCCAGCGATCGAGCCCAGACCCCTCCCCCGACCCTCCTCCTAGCCGCGACGCCACAGCTTCTGCTCCTCGGCAGCAGCAGGTTCGACCCCACCCCAACTTCGTCGTCGAACTCGCACGGGCGGTCCTCGTCAATCTGCCCAATTACGACGCTCAGGCTCCTGGACACCACCACCCCTCCGCCGACACCGCCGCCCACCTCCGCCATGTGGCCGAGGGGCCCCAATCTCCCTTTCGACGCAGCCCGGATGAGCTCCCGCAGGTCGTCCTCTTTGCTGCTGCTTGCCCGCTGGAAGAACATCGGGTGTCCAATGATCGACCCGTAATGCACCCGCCTTGCGCAAACCATCATGCTCCTCACGTACAAGTCCCTTGCACGTCTCAGCGTCTGGATCGGAGCCCTTATGCACTGGCTCACCCTGCTCGCCACCTTGCTCATGCTTCTAAGAGAGAGAGAGAGAGACACACACACACAGAGAGAGAGAGAGAGAGAGAGAGAGAGAGAGAGAGAGAGAGAGAGAGATGGAAGGATGGGGGAGGACGAGTGAGGGCTTTATATGAGAAGCTTAGTAGGGTGGGCATGTGGATCCTTCTCAATTGACACCTTGTGACATGGATAAGGGCTAACGAGCTGGCAAAATTGGGTAAAAATGTGGATTTACACCTCTTTTATTTTTTTTTTATTTTTTATGCTTTTGATGTCGGCGGTTGGCTTGAAACCTTTCGAGAGCAATGGACCCACTTCGGACAATGGTCCTATATCTTATTATAACATGTCATAATATGGGGGCGATGTAATTGAACGTTTTATGTTTTCAATAACTTGCCCCACGTGTATTCACCAATCATATGCTACCACATCAGTGGGGGCGGGAGTGGCCAAGTATTATTTATATATTTAGAAGATTATTAGGTAATATTATTTTTTTTCTTCATTTAAGATTTTAATTTTTTCTTTTTTTCCTGGGTTACAGGATCGAGATGTATCCCAATGGCAAAGCATTGTATCGGTCCAAGTTGTGATATCGAATCTCAATGTTTGTGGACTTGTGTGTGTCCTAATATTACAGATAAAGAAATGATTCGAACCTTGATAAAACTTGTGCTCTAAGCACTAATAGACGATGTACCTGGACAATAATTCCATATATATATATATATATATATATATATATATATATATATATATATATATATATATATATATATATATATATATATATATATATATATATATATATATATATATATATATATATATATATATAGAGAGAGAGAGAGAGAGAGAGAGAGAGAGAGGAAGGCATGTTAGACTGCGACGTGCGGTGTCGCACCACAGCCGCCTGATGCACTGCTGTGTGGATCAGGCCGCTGCGGTGCGATATCGCACGCACTGCATGCCGCATTTCATCATTTCTCTCTCTCTCTCTCTCTCTCTCTCTCTCTCTCTATATATATATATATATATATATATATATAGAGAGAGAGAGAGAGAGAGAGAGTGTGTGTGTGTGTGTGTGAGGAATGCTTAAGTGCGGTCTACGGTCCATGCGGTCCGCGGTCCGCAGCCGTTCAATGCACCACTCCATGCATTGAATGCACACAGCCGGTGCATCGACCTGCTGCAGACCGCGAACCGCACCTAAGCATATCTCTCTCTCTCTCTCTCTCTCTCTCTATATATATATATATATATATATATATATATATATATATATATATATATATATATATATATATATATATATGAAATCCCTCTTGTGTGGAGGGGGGGTTTAACATAGACCCTACTCGTTTATTGATAAAATAACATATTCACAACAGAACCAAATAAAAATTACAATTGAATAAACTTATCAAAGACGAAGCCCAAAGCTTCAACAAGTCGGTGGTCTTCGTGATGAATATTGCCCTCTGACATTTATTATTATTCTGTGAATGTCAGTGATTCATCCGAGCCTCATCTATTTAGCAACAAGTACTTAAATTAACTAGTTTGGGGGCGACATCATAAATTATGTCAGAGGTCTCTTTAGCATTAAGAGGAAGTCATCCATGTAATTTTCCTCCATTTCTATCTCATGCAATACGGTTGAAACAGCATGGACCATCTCTTTTAATAAGCTGTTCATCAACTTAGGAAATTTATTACCTATACTTCTAACGGTTATAGTTGATTGGGACAAGACAACTTTATCCTTTGGGCTTGTATCTTTGTCCACAAGTACAAGTTAGGCTCCAAGAAACCAGTTGGATAAAGACATATATTTAGTCAAGTATTGTGTATGATTTTACTTTGACTTTTGCAACCCTAACTATATAAACTCAAACATATATGCAATAAAAAAATAATAACCATACTTCTTTGCCAAATAGGGTTTCATTAAACAAAGGGTATCACACCAAACCCAACCCTAAAGTGAATTTATAAATGCCCATAAGGATAGTATGTTGAGCCTCTTTTTGTTTTTTTTTTGTTCATTGGAAGAGGTCACAACCAAACCTAAGGAGGCGCCACAGTCTGGTGCAAGCTACTATAAATCCAACCATCAACTGATCCGCACAGAATCTGTCACACCGGCGAAAGAAACGACAAGGGGCACAAGTCCCACACAACCACCAAAAAAAAAAATCACAGAGGCAGAGCACAATACCGACAAACCGGGGCACAATACCCGCAAAGAAGGTGCCCACGCGCCCCACGATCGGTCTGGACAGAATCGCCGACCAGCTTCCTGGAACCGCCACTTCAAGCCAAGCAGTAAGCCGCCTCCCACCGAGATTGGAACGCCACTACGAGCAGAGGAGAAGGTCTACGGGACCCGAATAGCTCCTTCACACCGAGCAGATCGGGCCGCATCTCCGTGCAGGATCAGGGGCACCGCTGAACCTGAGAGCATCGACGTCGACGAAGCTCGAAAAAAAACCCAAAAAAGAGCGACCACCGACCGCCGCCGCCCGAGAGTTCTACACCAAAACCCCACTATCTACAGGGGAAGACAGGGGGAAAAACAAAATTCCACCACAAGGGAAGGTGCTCCATCGAAATCCAATCTCTCAGGAAGGGAATGTTCTTTATTGTGGAGAGAGAAGGGAAAATAGGGGGATGTAAGTAATGTTCAATTCAATCTCTCGGGCGCACATCGATCTCATTCCCTATACCCTCTTTTAACTTTTTGGAGTTATGAAATAGACCAATCTAGGTAGTAGAACTTTATGAACTGATCTTTATAGCAATGAAAACAAGCTGCCCAAGATGAGAAACACACCAAAAAATAGTGAAAAAAAAGAGACAAGTGATCTAAGTAGTTGATCGATATATCCAAATTGTTATGCCATATGCTCTCTGTGGATGGTAAAATATGCACCTACCCAAGTCGGACGTATAATTAACCAGATGACTAGTCAACACGTAGTATTGATAACCTATATCAGATCGCGACTGGCTTAAGGACTAGCAGCACAGAGGGATCAAGATTGGACGACCTCAACTCATCGTCCAACCGAGAAGACCAAAGACTGACTCGAGAGGCGGTCGACCCCCAAGCAAAGGACTGGGTTTTCCCTTAAGTTGGCATCACATCCTCAATTTTTCTATAACCTCAGCTGGATTCCTAGGCATAACACCTCTTCAGATTATGGACCAAGCATCAGTTGTGGATCCATATCAAAGACATATGCTCCATAGGAAGTGGAAAGTGTGTGGATTATCCGCGGATAAAGTTTGAGCATAATGTACCAAATGTTATGCACGGTACTTTGAACCATCAAAAGAAACGAATGCATTTCGACTTTATTATAGAATATCACATGGCTTTTGAATATTAGCCAACTAGAAGAACAACTTGAGCCTCCCCCCGGCACTCCACCCCATCCCTTCACTTCGGCGCTCCTCCTCTTCCTAGAGAGAGATGTCAATTAGGGTTTCTTTCCTTTAGGGGGATTTTCTTCCTTGCCCCCCAATGTTTCTTTTTTAGTGGCTTTCAGGGATTAAGTGCTCTTAAGAGACAGATTTATCTCGAGGTCATGGATCTAGATCTAGATCCGGCCTTTAAGGATCGGTGGCTGGTTTTGATGGTCGTGGCACTGGTTATTCACAATTTCCCATGGTGGATCCCAGTCTCACCTAGCCAATATCTACAATTAGGAATCGATGGAGGTGGGTAGAATCCCACCCCTCCATCGCTCGGTCGAGAATGAGGCCCACCAAGTGCTCGAAGTGGAGCCGTAGAGAAGCAATGATGATAGTCTGCCTGGATTCACGAATGTTGTTATGTATAAAGTTGTTGTGGAGGGCCCAACTCGGATATCTACTCCAAGCAAAGCTTAAAACGTCAGTGTGGTGATGCTCTCTGGCCTCAAATTCTAATATTTTCCTTGAATTCATTACTCCTGAGGTTGAATATGATATTCGCATTGATGTTTTCTCTACTAATGAAGTCTAAGAAAACCTAGAAGGCTAGACGCACATGTTGATCATGTATGTTCTTAGGAGAAAATCATACTTCATAGATTATAAGATATCATGGAGAAATTATGGAAGACCAAAGAAACATGAGACCTCGATCTTCTTGTACGGGAACAGTTATTTTCTACTCAAGTTCAAGACAGAGAAATATTGTTTAAAGATTCTTGAAGGAGGGTCATGTTATTTTGAGGGCCGTGTGCCATTCGATCCTGAAGTATTGATATAGTTGGATGAAGTGTGAACGCGATGTGTTTGACAAACTATTTGTGTGGGTTCGGATGTTAGATTTCCAAGGGGAGTAATGTTGATCTAGACGCTTCATTAGCCGAGTGACGAGAGTACGTTATTAGTGAGAAAATCACTCGACGTTGATCGTCCAAAAATAGCCCAAAGTCGTCTCTCTTTCACACGTTGTTGTGTGGAGATTGGGATGGAGGACACCCTCCCAGATATCACACAAGTCCTAGAGAAGAAGTGTAGAGCGGATGGCGTGGTAACAATGATGATTCTCAATCGCTATAGTATGAATGGAAGCCACTGAAATGTGACTATTGTAATGTTTTTGGGCATTCATCAAATGGTTGCTCAATTAAATATTTGACCCAACCCTTGAAGTCTTCGACCATGCATAATACCAAGTGGATACAAAAGGCCTATATTGGGCAACCGCAAGAGGTCCCAACTAAAGCTACAGTGGAGTAAGAGGAGAAGCTTGCTGATAAAGATCAAACCATGGATTTCAATTGGAGGATCAAGGAAAGGTAAGAAGCCTCCTAATCATAACTTAGTCTTAGAGTCCAGATTCCTTATCCTTGGTGGAGAAGATAGTATCCAATTGGTGGAAGAATCCAGCAAAAAAGGGCAGTCTAGAGCCACAATTGTGGTAGGAGAGGAGAGTCATGTAATTCAATCAAGTTCCAGCTTCACGTAATTTGGTGAGGCCTAAGGCACACCCCAAGGTAATCAAGCTAGTGAGGAGAAGGAGGGGGCTGAGATGTACTGTTCAGTGGAGTTGACTGTAACTTCCTCCTCTGAGGTTTTTGGGGTGTCTGCTAATAAGGATATCAATGAGCTTCTAGATGAGGTTGTGGAGACACAATGCCGGCAAGACGCTATGTACGGGGGGTGATTCTTTCAAAGAAGAAGAGGATGAGGAGCATCTGACTTTCCTCCCTGATGTGTGTAGACCGCAATCAAAGCTAGTCCGAAGGAGAGTGCACGATATTTCATTCGAACTTTCAGTGAATCATATCATATTCTTCATAATCTTCGAGGTTAGGAACTTTCAGTGAATCAGATCATATTCTTCATAATCTTCATAACCCCCTAGAAGTTTTGGAATTTGATGAAAATTTGTGAGGATGATCATCTTACCCTAGACAACACCCTCACCAAATTTCATCAAATTCCAAAACTTCTAGGATGGTCAAACAATGTCTCAAAGCAGCAAAAATGCTGCTTTGATAGGCAGCATCCCATTCCTCATATATATATATATATATATATATATATATATATATATATATATATATATATATATATATATATATATATATATATATATATATATATATATATATATATATATATATATATATATATATATATATATATATTAGAAATCCCTCTTGTGTGGAGGGGGGGTTTAACATAGACCCTACTCGTTTATTGATAAAATAACATATTCACAACATAACCAAATAAAAATTACAATTGAATAAACTTATAAAAAAATAACCTGAAAAAGACGAAGCCCAAAGCTTCAACAAGTCGGTGGTCGTCGTGATGAATATTGCCCTCTGACATTTATTATTATTCTGTGAATGTCAGTGATTCATCCGAGCCTCAGCTATTTAGCAACAAGTACTTAAATTAACTAATTTGGGGGCGACATCATAAATTATGTCAGAGGTCTCTTTAGCATTAAGAGGAAGTCATCCATGTAATTTTCCTCCATTTCTATCTCATGCAATACAGTTGAAACAGCATGGACCATCTCTTTTAATAAGCTGTTCATCAACTTAGGAAATTTATTACCTATACTTCTAACGGTTATAGTTGATTGGGACAAGACAACTTTATCCTTTGGGCTTGTATCTTTGTCCACAAGTACAAGTTAGGCTCCAAGAAACCAGTTGGATAAAGACGTATATTTAGTTGAGTATTGTGTATGATTTTACTTTGACTTTTGCAACCCTAAGTATATAAACTCAAACATATATGCAATAAAAAAATAATAACCATACTTCTTTGCCAAATAGGGTTTCATTAAAAAAAGGGTATCACACCAAACCCAACCCTAAAGAGAATTTATGAATGCCCATAAGGATAGTGTGTTGAGCCTCTTTTTGTTTTTTTTTTTTATTTATTGGAAAAGGAGGTCACAACCAAACCTAAGGAGGCACCACAATCTGGTGCAAGCTACTATAAATCCAACCCTCGGCCGATCCGAACAAAATCCGTCACACCAGCGAAAGAAACAACAAGGGGCACAAGTCCCACACAACCACCAAAAAAAAAAAATTACCACAAAGGCAGAGCACAATACGCACAAATCAGGGTACAATACCCGCAAAGAATGTGCCCACGCGCCCCACGATCGGTCGGGACAGAATCACCGACCAGCTTCCTGGAACCGCCACTTCAAGCCAAGCAGTAGGCCGCTTCCCACCGAGCATGGAACGCCACTACAAGCAGAGGAGAAGGTCTACGGGACCCGAATAGCTCCTTCACACCGAGTAGATCGGGCCGTATCTCCGTGCAGGATCAAGGGCACCGCTGAACCCGAGAGCACCGACGCCGACGAAGCTGATCAAAAAAAAAACCAAAAAAGAGAGACCGCCACCGCCGCCCGAGAGATCTACACCAAAAATCCGCTATCTACAGGGGAAGAAAGGGGGAAAAACAAAATTCTACCACAAGGGAAGGTGCTCCATCGAAATCCAATCTCTCAGGAAGGGAATGTTCTTTATTGTGGAGAGAGAAGGGAAAATAGGGGGATGTAAGTAATGTTCGATTCAATCTCTCGGGCGCACATCGATCTCATTCCCTATACCCTCTTTTAACTTTTTGGAGTTATGAAATAGACCAATCTAGGTAGTAGAACTTTATGACCTGATCTTTATAGCAATGAAAACAAACTGCCCAAGACGAGAAACACACCAAAAAATAGTGAAAAAATAAGAGACAAGTGATATAAGTAGTTGATCGCAATATCCAAATTGGTATGCCATATGCTCTCTGTGGATGGTAAAATATGCACCTACCCAAGTTGGATGTATAACCAGATGACTAGTCAACACGTAGTATTGATAACCTATATCAGATCGCGACTGGCTTAAGGACTAGCAGCACAGAGGGATCAAGATTGGATGACCTCAACTCATCGTCCAACCAAGAAGACCAAAGACTGACTCGAGAGGCGGTCGACCCCCAAGCAAAGGACTGGGTTTTCCCTTAAGTTGGCATCACATCCTCAATTTTTCTATAACCTTAGCTGGATTCCTAGGCATAACCCCTCTTCAGATTATGGGCCAAGCATCAGTTGCAGATTCATATCAAAGAATGACATATGCTCCATAGGAAGTGGAAAGTGTGTGGATTATCCGCGGATAAAGTTTGACCATAATGTACCAAATGTTATGCACGTTACTTTGAACCATCAAAAGAAACGAATGCATTTCGACTTTCCTATAAACATTGCATGGCTTTTGAATATATATTAGCCAACTAGAAGAACAACTTGAGCCTCCCCCCGTCACTCCACCCCATCCCTTCCCTTCGGCGTTCCTCCTCTTCCTAGAGAGAGATGTCAATTAGGGTTTCTTTCCTCTAGGGGGATTTCCTTCCTTGTGCTTTGGCATCCATGGCCTTTCACTAGTTCCCCCCCCCCCCCCCCCCCCAAATGTTTCTTTTTTAGTGGCTTTCAGGGATTAAGTGCTCTTAAGAGACAAAAATTTATCTCGAGGTCATGGATCTAGATTTAGATCCGGCCTTTAAGGATCGGTGGCTGGTTTTGATGGTCGTGGCACAGGTCATTCACAATTTCACATGGTGGATCCCAATCTCACCTAGCCAATATCTACAATTAAGGATGGAGGAGGGTAGAATCCAACCCCTCCATCTCTCGATCGAGAAAGAGGCCCACCAAGTGCTCGACGTGGAGCCGTAGAGAGAGAGAGAGAGAGAGAGAGAGAGAGAGAGAGAGAGAGAGAGAGAGAGAGAGAGAGAGAGAGAGAGAGAGAGAGAGAGAGAGAGAGATGGAAGGATGAGGGTGGACGAGTGAGGGCTTTATATGAGAAGCTTAGTAGGGTGGGCATGTGGATCCTTCTCAATTGACACCTTGTGACATGGATAAGGGCTAACGAGCTGGCAAAATTGGGTAAAAATGTGGATTTACACCTCTTTTATTTTTTTTTATTTTTTATGCTTTTGATGTCGGCGGTTGGCTTGAAACCTTTCGAGCAATGGACCCACTTCGGACTATGGTCCTCAATCTTATTATAACATGTCATAATATGGGGGCGATGTAATTGAACGTTTTATGTTTTCAATAACTTGCCCCACGTGTATTCACCAATCATATGCTACCACATCAGTGGGGGCGGGAGTGGCCAAGTATTATTCATATATTTAGAAGATTATTAGGTAATATTATTTTTTTTCTTCATTTAAGATTTTAATTTTTTCTTTTTTTCCTGGGTTACAGGATCGAGATGTATCCCAATGGCAAAGCATTGTATCGGTCCAAGTTGTGATATCGAATCTCAATGTTTGTGGACTTGTGTGTGTCCTAATATTACAGATAAAGAAATGATTCGAACCTTCATAAAACTTGTGCTCTAAGCACTAATAGACGATGTACCTGGACAATAATTTCATATATATATATATATATATATATATATATATATATATATATATATATATATATATATATATATATATATATATATATATATATATATATATATATATATATATATATATATATATATATATATATCGAGAGAGAGAGAGAGGAAGGCGTGTTAGACTGCAACGTGCGGTGTCGCACCACAGCCGCCTGATGCACTGCTGTCTGCATCAGGCCACTGCGGTGTGATATCGCACGCACTGCATGCCGCATTTCATCATTTCTCTCTCTCTCTCTCTCTCTCTCTATATATATATATATATATATATATATAGAGAGAGAGAGGAATGCTTAAGTGCGGTCTACGGTCCGTGCGGTCCGCGGTCCGCAGCCGTTCAATGCACCACTCCATGCATTGAATGCACAAAGCCGATGCATCGACCTGCTGCAGACCGCGAACCGCACCTAAGCATATCTCTCTCTCTCTCTGTATATATATATATATATATATATATATATATATATATATATATATATATATATATATATATATATATATATATATATATATATATATATATATATATATATATATATATATATATATATATATATATATATATATATATATATATATATATATATATATATATATATATATATATATATATATATATGAGGAATGGGATGCTGCCTATCAAAGCAGCGTTTTTTGCTGCTTTGATACATTGTTTGACCATCCTAGAAGTTTTGGAATTTGGTGAGGGTGTTGTCTAGGGTAAGATGATCATCCTCACAAATTTTCATCAAATTCCAAAACTTCTAAGAGGGTCAAATGGTCGAAGCAAAATATGCAGATTTTAACGGTGACTGCAGATTTTGTAGATTTTGCTTCGGCCATTTGACCCTCTTAGAAGTTTTGGAATTTGATGAAAATTTGTGAGGATGATCATCTTACCCTAGACAACACCCTCACCAAATTTTATCAAATTCCAAAACTTCTAGGATGGTCAAACAATGTATCAAAGCAGCAAAAAACGCTGCTTTGATGGGCAGCATCCCATTCCTCTCTCTCTCTCTCTCTCTCTCTCTCTCTTTATATATATATATATATATATATATATATATATATATATATTAGAAATCCCTCTTGTGTGGAGGGGGGGTTTAACATAGACCCTACTCGTTTATTGATAAAATAACATATTCACAACAGAACCAAATAAAAATTACAATTGAATAAACTTATCAAAAAAATAACCTGAAAAAGACGAAGCCCAAAGCTTCAACAAGTCGATGGTCTTCGTGATGAATATTGCCCTCTGACATTTATTATTATTCTGTGAATGTCAGTGATTCATCCGAGCCTCAGCTATATAGCAACAAGTACTTAAATTAACTAATTTGGGGGCGACATCATAAATTATGTCAGAGGTCTCTTTAGCATTAAGAGGAAGTCATCCATGTAATATTCCTCCATTTCTATCTCATGCAATACAGTTGAAACAGTATGGACCATCTCTTTTAATAAGCTGTTCATCAACTTAGGAAATTTATTACCTATACTTCTAACGGTTACAGTTGATTAGGACAAGACAACGTTATCTGTAAAATTTATTACCTATACTTCTAACGGTTACAGTTGATTGGGACAAGACAACTTTATCCTTTGGGCTTGTATCTTTGTCCACAAGTACAAGTTAGGCTCCAAGAAACCAGTTGGATAAAGACATATATTTAGTCAAGTATTGTGTATGATTTTACTTTGACTTTTGCAACCCTAACTATATAAACTCAAACTTGCAATAAAAAAATAATAACCATACTCCTTTACCAAATAGGGTTTCATTAAACAATGGGTATCACACCAAACCCAACCCTAAAGTGAATTTATAAATGCCCATAAGGATAGTATGTTGAGCCTCTTTTTGTTTTTTTTTGTTCATTGGAAGAGGAGGTCACAACCAAACCTAAGGAGGCGCCACAGTATGGTGCAAGCTACTATCAATCCAACCCTCAGCTGATCCGAACAGAATCTGTCACATCGGCGAAAGAAACGACAAGGGGCACAAGTCCCACACAACCACAAAAAAAAAAACCATAGAGGCAGAGCACAATACCCACAAACCGGGGCACAATACCCGCAAAGAAGGTGCCCACGTGCCCCACGATCGGTCTGGACGGAATCGCCGACCAGCTTCCTGGAACCGCCACTTCAAGCCAAGCAGTAAGTCGCCTCCCACCGAGATTGGAACGCCACTACGAGCAGAGGAGAAGGTCTACGGGACCCGAATAGCTCCTTCACACCGAGCAGATCGGGCCGCATCTCCGTGCAGGATCAGGGGCACCGCTGAACCTGAGAGCATTGACGTCGACGAAGCTCGAAAAAAAACCCAAAAAAGAGCGACCACCGTCCGCCGCCGCCCGAGAGTTCTACACCAAAACCCCACTATCTACGGGGGAAGGAAGGGGGGGGGAACAAAATTCCACCACAAGGGAAGGTGCTCCATTGAAATCCAATCTCTCGGGAAGGGAATGTTCTTAATTGTGGAGAGAGAGATGGGAAGATAGGGGGATGTAAGTAATGTTCTTGATTCAATCTCTCGGGCGCACATTGTTCTTGTTCCCTATACCCTCTTTTAACTTTTTGGAGTTGTGAAATAGATCAATATGGTAGTAGAACTTTATGAACTGATCTTTATAGCAATGAAAACAAGCTGCCCAAAATGAGAAACACACCAAAAAATAGTGAAAAAATAAGAGACAAGTGATCTAAGTAGTTGATCGATATATCCAAATTGTTATGCCATATGCTCTCTGTGGATGGTAAAATATGCACCTACCCAAGTCGGACCTATAACCAGATGAGTACTGGTCAACACGTGGTATTGATAACCTATACGAGATCGAGACTAGCTTAAGGACTAGCAGCACAGAGGGATCAAGATTGGATGACCTCAACTCATCGTCCAACCGAGAAGACCAAAGACTGACTCGAGAGGCGGTCGACCCCCAAGCAAAGGACTGGGTTTTCCCTTACGTTGGCATCACATCCTCAATGTTTCTATAACCTCAGCTGGATTCCTAGGCATAACACCTCTTCAGATTATGGGCCAAGCATCAGTTGCGGATCCATATCAAAGAATGACATATGCTCCATAGGAAGTGGAAAGTGTGTGGATTATCCGCGGATAAAGATTGACCATAATGTACCAAATGTTATGCACGTTACTTTGAACCATCAAAAGAAACGAATGCATTTCGACTTTCCTATAAACATTGCATGGCTTTTGAATATATATTAGCCAACTAGAAGAACAACTTGAGCCTCCCCCCGTCACTCCACCCCATCCCTTCCCTTCCGCGTTCCTCCTCTTCCTAGAGAGAGATGTCAATTAGGGTTTCTTTCCTCTAGGGGGATTTCCTTCCTTGTGCTTTGGCATCCATGGCCTTTCACTAGTTCCCCCCCCCCAAATGTTTCTTTTTTAGTGGATTTCAGGGATTAAGTGCTCTTAAGAGATAAAAATTTATCTCGAGGTCATGGATCTAGATTTAGATCCGGCCTTTAAGGATCGGTGGCTGGTTTTGATGGTCGTGGCACAGGTCATTCACAATTTCACATGGTGGATCCCAGTCTCACCTAGCCAATATCTACAATTAGGGATGGAGGAGGGTAGAATCCAACCCCTCCATCTCTCGATCGAGAAAGAGGCCCACCAAGTGCTCGACGTGGAGCCGTAGAGAAGCAATGATGATGGCCTGCCTGGATTCATGAATGTTGTTATGCAGAAAGTTGTTGTTGAGGGCCCAACTCAGATATTTACTCCAAGCAAAGCTTAAAACGTCAGTGTGTGATGCTCCCTAACTCAAATTTTAATATTTTGCTTGAATTCATTACTTCTGAGGTTGAAGATGATGTTCGCATTGATGTTTTCTCTAATGATGAAGTCTAAGAAAACCTAGAAGGCTAGGCGCATGTGTTGATCATGTATGTTCTTAGGGGAAAATCATACTTCATAGATTCAAAGATATCATGAAGAAATTATGGAAGACCAAAGAAACGTTAGACCTCTTCTTGTACGAGAACGGCTATTTTCTATTCAAGTTCAAGACAGAGAAATATTGCTTAAAGATTCTTGATTGAGGGTCATGTTATTTTGAGGGCCGCCATTCGATGCTGAAGTATTGACATAGTTGGATGAAGTGCGAACACGATGTGTTTGATAAAATATTTGTATGGGTTCGGATGTTAGATTTCCAAGGGGAGTAGTGTTGGTCAAGACACTTCATTAGCCGAGTGGCGAGATCGAGTTATTAGTGAGAAAATCACTCGACGTTGATTGGCCAATAATAGCCCAAGGTCGTTTCTCTTTTACACATTGTTGTATGGAGATTGGGATGCCGGACACCCTCCAAGATATCACACTAGTCCTGGTGAAGAAGTGTAGAGTGGATGGCGTGGTAACAATGATGATTCTCAATCACTATAGTATGAATGGAAGCCACTTAAATGTGACTATTGTATTTTTTTTTTGTTATTCATCAAATGGTTGCTCAATTAAAGCTTCGACCCAACCCTTGAAGTCTTCGACCATGCGTAAGACCAAGTGGATACAAAATGCCTCTATCGGGCAACCTCAAGAGGTCCCAACTAAAGCTATAGTGAAGTCAAAGAAAAAACTTACTGATAAATATCGAACCATGGATTTCAATTGAAGGATCAAGGAAAGGTAAGAAGCCTCCTAATCATAACTTAGTCTTAGAGTCCATATTCCTTATCCTTGGTGGAGAAGATAGTATCCAATTGGTGGAAGAATCTTGCAAAAAAGGTCAGTCTACAACCATACTTGTGGTAGGAGAGGAGAATCATGTGCGTCAATCAAGTTCCATCTTCGCGTAGTTTGGTGGGGCCTAAGGCACACCTCAAGGTGATCATGCTATTGAGGAGAAGGAGGGGGCTGAGATGCACTCTTCGGTGGAGGACTGTAACTTCCTCCTATAAGGTTTTTGGGGTGTCTGCTAACAAGGATATCAATGAGCTTCTGGATGCAACAGAATGTCGGCAAGACACTATGTACGGGGGGTGATTCTTTTAAAGAAGAAGAGGATGAGGAGCATCTGACTTTCCTCCCCGATGTGTGTAGACCACAATCAAAGCTAGTCCGAAGGAGAGTGCACGATATTTCATTCGAACTTTTAGTGAATCAGATCATATTCTTCATAATCTTCGGGGTTAGGTGTTAATTAACTCTCAACGTTGAAGAGAAAGGCTCTCCCGCTTAATATGTTGGAGAACAACATCATCCTAAATACCTCATCTTCTCTTGGCTTCTCATTGTCGAATGAGGTGGAGGGTACAAGGTCTCTACTCATGGGTCAATTTAATTTTTTTGCTTCGGAATCTTTAGATTGTTCTTGTTAAGCCTTTATTTGTTGGGATTCCTTTTGGTTGTGATGCATGGTATCTATTAGCCATTAGTTGTAACTTCTTTTTCTAGAACTTGATCAACAAATAGGGGTCAAGGGATCCTGTCTCACGTTCAGAGGGAATATATTCTCGAAAAAACTTTCTTATAGGATCTTATACAAAATCCATATGTAAAATCGAAAAGATTTAATGTGGAGAATGTATACATATATAAGGTTCATCCCAAAGACCAATTTAAAAGTGAAGAATAAGAAGAAAAAGTATGACTTCCCCCTTCCCCCTTCCCACATCATCTTTCCATGAGTTGCTTTACTCTGCCCCACTTGTAAGAGTCCTATCAGCCCTCCCCCCCCCATTAGGGTTCTCTTCAAGGGAGACCAAGAACCCAAAGCCATTCTCCTGAGGTGAGAGACTACAGAGAAAAGGTGAAAGGAAAACAGAGTGAAGAGAGCATCGATCCCCCAGTCTCTTCGTTCTAGGTGTGTGAACATGCAGTGAACCCTTCTTCCATTCTGGTGAATTAGGGTTCCCCAGAACCCTTAATCTCGTCTAAACCAGCAAGAGAGAGAGAGAGAGAGAGAGAGAGAGAGAGAGAGAGAGAGAGAGAGAGAGTAATACAGAAAATTAAACAGAGCAAAACTAAAGAAATAAAAAAAAAACCAAGAATGAATTACATTAAAGCCTGTGATCCATCAATCATCGCGCAATCAAGCGAACCCTGACCCTGACCCTGACCCCGGCCCCTGCCCTCCTCTTGGCTGCGACGCTACAGCTTCTGCTCCTCGGTAACAACAGGTTCGACCCCACCCAAACTTCGTCGTCGAACTCGCACGGGCGGTCCTCGTCGATCCGCCCGATTACCACGCTCAGGCTCCTCGACAACACCACACCTCCGCCACCAGCGCCACCGCCACCCATCTTCGCCATCGGGCTGAGGGGCCCAAATCTCCCCTTAGACGCCGCCCGGATGAGCTCCCGCTTGTCGTCCTCTTTGCTGCTGCTTGCCCGCTGCAACAACATCGGGTGTCCCATCATCGTCCCGTATTGCACCCGCCTCGCGCAGACCATCATGCTCCTCACGTACAAGTCCCTCGCACGGCTCAGCGTCTGGGCCGGCGCCCTCATGCACCGGCTCAGCCTGCCCGCCCCCTTGCTCATACTTCTATGAGAGAGAGAGAGAGAGAGAGAGAGAGAGAGAGAGAGAGAGAGAGAGAGAGAGAGAGAGAGAGAGAGATGGATGGAAGAAGGGGGAGAGAGAGAGAGAGAGAGAGAGAGAGAGAGAGAGATGGAAGGATCTAGGGCGGAGGATCCGAGGATGAGTTAGGGTTTTATATGAGATGCGTGATAGTGATAGAGGTGGCCGGCGTATCTCCGGTGCTGACAAGCGCGTCAACGGGGGCCCATCGATCGTTTCGCTTGATCACAACTTGTGACGCGGATAATGATCTGGTAAAATCGGCTAACAACTTGCAGTTACCGCTTGACTAACATGTCATGTTCAGCCGATTATGACATCATATATTTAGAAGATTATCATGTAATATTTTAATTTATTATTTATTTTGGTTAAGATATTGACGTTATACCAACGGGTGTGCGCTATTGGTCTGGTGATACTTTCTCTTTCCTATGTTGGAGAGGTTCCCTATGGACACCGTGGAACGAACTGTCCCTCGAGGTCGTTGCGGCTTCCTTGAAGTCATGTTCACAGTATATTATGAAATAAATAAATAGCATTGCCTCTCCGTTTCGATCTTCGGATCTCTTTGAGCCCTTGCTTCAGGCGGCGTGCATCAGGCGGCTGCGGTGCGACGCCGCATGCACCGCACGCCACATCCTAACACGCCCATATATATATATATATATATATATATATATATATATATATATATATATATATATATATATATATATATATATATATATATATATATATATATATATATATATATATATATATATAAGGGCATGCTATAATTCGGCATGCGGTAAGTGCGGCACCGCATAGTAGCCGTCTGATGCACTGCTGCGTGCATCGCATGCACGCAACGCGTGCATCAGACGGCTGTGGTGTAGTGCCACACGTACCGCATGCCGCATTATAGCATGCCCCAATATATATATATATATATATATATATATATATATATATATATATATATATATATATATATATATATATATATATATATATATATATATATATATATATATATATATATATATATATATATATATATATATATATATATATATATATATATATATAGCCACCATAAGGTGAACAATAATTTCACACTCTAGTAAGAGCGTTTGATTTAACACATACCTTCGTATTTAAAGTTGAGCGCTTTCTCTCTTTTCTTTGTTTTCCTCACTTTGATTTTCGTCATCATTCATTTTTTTGTCACATCATTAATCCATCCGAGCCTCCGCTATCTAGCAAACATGTATTTACACGATTAAATTATGTGTAATGCGGCATACTCCAGGAGAACCATGTGGACAACCTGTGGTGGGGGATGACGGCCAGCGCCCAATCATTGGCATTTGCACCAAGTCCTAATTGACACCCCCACATGGGCCATGTACACCACGGCATCTTGTCCGCAAGGTTATCCCATACAGTATGTTAAAATAGCATTACTCTTAAACAATATTTTTTGGAAGTGACATCATAAATTATGTCAATGGTCTCTTAAGTAATGTCAAGAAGTCAAAAATTAAGTGCAAGTCAAGCCGACGCTGAACTGGATTAAGTCATTGATGTAATTTTCCTTAATTTTTTTTACCTCTAGTGATGTACATACCGTCTCGTTTAATAAGTTACTCATCAACCTAGCTAGAACAATTTGATTACATATACTTTGACAGTTGCATTGATTGGGGAAGAGTATTTATATACTTTTATATCTTTAATTGGTCACTTCTGAAAGTGAGGTTGCTGAAAATCAGTTGCATATGGACATATGTTCGACTATTTATATATTTTGTGTAATTTTACTTTTAGCTTTACCGTTGTGTTTATTTGTCTATAACCCCTATAAAAAGGCACATTTTCTCTTACGGATTCTTTAGTATTATTTCCTCTCTCTCTCTCTCTCTCTCTCTCTCTCTCTCTCTCTCTCTCTCTCTAAAAGGCAAGTAGGATTGTATTAAGAATCCCTAAATTGAGGAGCAGGAGGGAATTACACATCATGGCTATACTCTAGATTAGCAAGCAATGAAACTCCTATGGGAGCCTAAGCACAAAGCTATGTATAGACAATGTAATGTCGGACTAAGTACTGAACTCTATGTCCAACAAACACCAAAAGAAAATAAATAACTAATCATGGTATTGAGAGGGTTGGACAACTTTGCCACTTGCAACTCACAGACTTCTCCTCTCATAATTATCTACCAAATCTTGCTTATTCTTAGATTTTTCTTTTCTTTTTTTTACATTTTCCTATCTCTTCTAGAATCTTCATTCTCTCCTTAATCCACACTGGACTATCCATGGCAATGTTAGCTGTAATAAAGTGAAATATTTTAGGGGCTTCCGTAATAGTCATCCCGACTCCTGAGACAGTTGCAATGGAAGAATCCAAATCACCCCCCACAGGAGTGGCCAAATTCGATCCTGCATCTGGTGAAGTACCAACCTCCGCTCCATCCCTATTAGGATAATCATCAAGATCTTCCATCTCCATTTCCCTGGTCTCCTCCTAATGGGAAGAGAGGATTAGGTCCAATATCCCAACATTTGGATCAGCCACCATTACCATAGCTGGTAATAGTAAGAATCCTTTTAGAAGGATTCCTCACGATGCCATCCATGGACAGTCCTGAAGGCACCGACGGGGAAGCCTCCCCAACCTCCATCGTATTGACGATACCCGCCTAGGCTCCTCATCAGCTATCAGAGTTGGACAGACCCGGATGCCCACCACCTCACCTTCATCTACAAGTTGGAACGGCGAGTCGATCATCATCTACATCATCGTCCTCTTCATCTTCAACGTCTTCAGGATCAAGGGAATCTCTCTCTCTCTCTCTCTCTCTCTCTCTCTCTCTCTCTCTCTCTCTCTCTCTCTCTCTCTCTCTCTCTCTCTCTCTCTCCAGCTGGGTGAGTTGGTAAGGTCGGGAACTCAGGAAAGACCTAGGATCAATACTCGCTTGCATTGAATTAATAACTAGTAGGGGTATACGCCTTATGTTAGAATTGGTGAGGTCTATAGCTCGTAAAAACCTATAGTTTAGCTATGTATGGTTGATAGTATAAGATTGCATCTAGGTACGTACCTTAGTACGTGTTCTGATTACAGAACAGAGAGCCATGGCTACATGGTAATCCTCTTGAGTGGGAGACTCAAGGGACTGGTCCCATGTAACCTAAATACGTTCGCAGCTCTGATTAGGGTTGGTCGCCCTATCAGGTTAAGCTGTTGGGATGACAGAGCGTGGGTGTCTCCACCACGGTCATTACCAGGCACAGTGTCTGTGGCCGAACGGAACCAACACGGTGCACAGATCGGTGAGCAGACACCGGTGCACTAAACCGTGTTTCTGCTTAGGGTAAAACGGTCCTAAACCCTGAGGAGCCATGTCTGGTGGACTAACCAGTTGTGTGGTGCTTTGGCGCACCAATGTGTGAGGATCCGGATGCAGTGATCCAAAACCACGGTGTACTGGGTTACCTGGCTGGCGTTGCATCAGCATGTCACTCCTGCAGGCTATCCACACCCCTAACGGGAGGTGCGTTCCTTGGTCTGACCTACGT
Source organism: Chamaelirium japonicum (assembly GCA_947650365.1). NCBI lineage: Eukaryota > Viridiplantae > Streptophyta > Magnoliopsida > Liliales > Melanthiaceae > Chamaelirium > Chamaelirium japonicum. The sequence continues at coordinate 32,412,324 of OX393552.1, forward strand.
CGTATTAAACCCTGGCCAGGTGGTCATCAGTTCGACTGGTGACGGATCCGGTTACTCGGCAGAGTTATCGGAGGTACGATGTATGTGGTCAACCTGGAAGGAACCGAGTCATATGAGCACTCGAGTCTGACGGTATTCTCCACCGCTCGAGTTGCGTCATGGCACCAGTGGAGGGACAGCGAGTTTACCATACTAAGCGGAGAGCAGGGGTATGTGGGAGAACATAGTAAGTCCGGGGGGATTGGAGTGCAGCCTGTGTCGCACTCTGGGTGGCTACGCAGGTTAACTCGGACTCAGAGGATCGATGGTACACTCGGGTAGTGTGTCGATCGAGTCTGAGTTGGAAGCCATGAACCCTGGTCCCTGAAGGTTCCACCTTATCGACATTATGTACGGTTCTTATACCATCTCCTCGAAACACAGAACGTAGTTAGAGGAAGCGAGAAGTCCAAGCATACGCTCCGTGAGTGCTTCGCACTAGTGCACGGTAGATGCGTAGCTACGTGTGTGCACTAAGGGGAAACCCTAGGTTAGTGCAGAGACGCATGTAGCAATTCCTTGCCATAAGTGGACTTTGCCACATGGGTGCGATGCACCGGGACATGTTGCGAGTTGACTAGTTGACTTCACTAGGGGTACCCTATGGGAACCTCAGAGAATAGTGAAATCACTGGTGCACTTCACTTATGTGTGCCTTGCAAAGTCTCGTACACGAGGAACGGTCAACTAGTGGCATAAGGGCGTTTTGGTCATACCATGCGCCACTATGCACTAAGGGGGCCGGCCCTAAGTGTTGAGAGACTGGTCAAGGCCGGCCCCATTAGTTTCGGGAGGTTGTTGCCTCCGATGAAGGGGCCGGTTATGAGGCGCAGAAAACGGGCTGGTTTTGACCGTTTTCGAAAACAAGGAAAGGATAGAGATAAAGAAGAGATATATAGGGATAAGGTTTGAATCAATCATCCTTATCCATACTGTCCTTATCCATATGGATAGACCGGCTATATATATGAGAAGGAGAGAGAGGGTGCACGAAATTAGTAGCATGGGCAAGCCCTAGGGCCGGCCATGCAAGCCATGGGGAAACCGAAGCCCCTCTGTAGACACACGAATTTCGTCGGACCCGAACCCGACTTACGTGAGCCGACGCGGATACAGACCCGACACGCGGACCCAACTCGCGCGCACAGACGTGGATGCAAACCCGACACGCGGACCCGACTCGCGCGCGCCGACACGGACTCGGACCCCGCCTCAAGAGGGGCCGGCCCCTACTAGGGTCCGAACCCTATAGGGCCGGCCCTAGTGGGGACCGAACCCCATGGAGAGGCCGGCCTGCCTTGCAAGGAAAGAAAAGAAAAGAAAGAAAAGAAAAAGGAAAGAAAAGAAAGGAAAGAAAAGAAAAAGGAAAGAAAAGAAAAGGAAAGAAAAGAAAGAAAAGGAAAAAATACCGCCATGCGCGGGGGGAGGTAGCGTATGACGTCTGCACACACGCGGATCTGCGCCGATCCCTCGATCCGACGCACAAGACGAAGCGCCCGATCGCCATCGATTTCGTGCGCAAAATCCAGCCATAATTGCACCCGCCAGAAAAGGAAAACAACTAAATGTTATTCCCTTCATCAATGGATGAATAAAATCCGGGTAATTATGAGAGAGATACAAAAGGGATTTAAAATTAAAAAGTTCCCATATCTCTCTCCCCACCTCTTTGCCTATAAATAGAGGGGGTGGGGGAAGGAAAAAATGGTCGAGAAATTGAAGACGAAGCGCCAGAGCTCTGCAGAAGAGAGCACGCTTCTTCATCGACCCAAGGCTTCACGAGGCACAGTCAAGCCTGTCCCGAGGGATCGGCTTACTGAAAGTCCTCATCAACGTGAAGGCCCTTGCGCACGAAGATCACCCCTTCGACTCCGTTCACGAAGAAGAAAGCTCGGAGAAGAAGAACCCTTCGACTCCGAGGACGCCAGAAGCAAAGGCCGGAGAAGAAGAGGAGCGGCACTACCCCCGTCGTCTCCAACAAGCTTCGACTCCGATCAAGCCCAAAAGCCCGGAGAAGAAGAGGAGCGGCACTACCCCGTCGTCTCCAACAAGCTTCGACTCCGATCAAGCCCAAAAGCCCGGAGAAGAAGAGGAGCGGCACTACCCCGTCGTCTCCAACAAGCTTCGACTCCGATCAAGCCCAAAAGCCCGGAGAAGAAGAGGAGTGGCACTACCCCGTCGTCTCCAACAAGCTTCGACTCCGATCAAGCCCAAAAGCCCGGAGAAGAAGAGGAGCGGCACTACCCCCGTCGTCTCCAACAAGTCCTCGATCCCGATCAAGCCCCAAAGCCCGGAGGAGAGAAGCGAAGCGTCATCACCCCGTCGTCTTCGACAAACATCTGCACCATCCACGAAGAAGAAAGGCTGGAACAGATCATCTGAAGCGTCACTACCCCGTCGTCTTCATCAACAAAAGCCGACGCTACAACCGTCGCACGGAGATCGGTGCTACCCCTACCATCTTCAAAAGCATTCTTCGACCCCGATCACGCCAAAGAAGCCCGGAGAAGAAGAGAAGTCCAGTCGACACGCAAACCGTCGAAGCACCGGAGGAGTAGCCCACGTCGTTCGAAGAAGAAGATCGAGTAGACGCCAAAGCTAAAGCAACGTAAGAAGCCAAAGCAAAGCCCAGTAAAGCCCGCGCCAAAGCAACGCAAGTGCCAAAGCCAAGCGACTACGCCGGCCACGAGCAAAAGCACCGCACGTTCTAGCCGATACGACGCGAAGTCTGGAAGAACGAAAGCATCGCAAGTCTCTCCCAGCTACGTCCAAGTGCAAGCGCCGAAGCAAAGCAAAAGCCAGAGCCACGCCGGAGCAAAGCCAAAGCCAAAAAGCCAAAGCCAAAGCCGACGCCAAAATCTCGATCGACGCCGCGAACCGACGATCAAGGACACCGAGGTCAAGCAAGGAACGAGGAAGACACGAAGACCGAGGAACAAAGCCGAAAACCCCCTAGCCGAGAAAGCGCGAAGCACGGAAGGGACAAAGCAACGGTGGACATTCCTTAGCCTCTCCAAAACCCTCTCCCTGTAAAACCCCTGTCCTGGGCAGCCCCTTCAGAGCTCTCGCACGAACACCACGTGGAGACGCGGATCAAAGGGATCCCCCAGAAGATCTTTCCCACAATCCCCTGATCAAAACTCGCCGCAACCCGGACTCGCTACACCCGAGCAACCCGGGTCCCGGCCACAATTGTAATCTCGTGTGATTCGCAATAAAGACGACCCGCGCTTTTTTCCGCGTCCACAGATTTCTGGCACGCCCGGTGGGACCTCTTCTCCTTTCATCCGTACGGTTGAAGAAGCTGCTTGAAGTTTGCAATGGCCGGAACGAACAACGATGTGTTTGCTCCAAGCCTCTCACCAATCGCCGAGTCTCCTCTACTCCGACACGGTGATCCAGTAAATTCGGAGGGTGATGCTCCTCCAATGGTGCGCGTCTACACTCGGCGTACCCGGACTCTTGCGGACGTCTTCGTGCCAGAAGCTACTACCGAAGATGCTCGCCAAAGCGCCGACGAGGCCCTGGTGCTTGAAAAAACGAGCCTCGATCCTGGAGTCCATGTCCAGAAGTTTGGGGAGGACCAGCCCCAACCCCGAACCCGTTCGGGTTCTCCAGCAGAAATTGCACCTTCTCTGCAGGGGGCAAACATCAATCATCAGCCAGAAGCAAGTCGGTGTAACTACATCTCCGATGATGACGGCGAGGATGCGAACATGCAACACCGAGATGTTCTCCGTCACCACCCTCCGTCCGCTCTTCAGCTACAAGTCATGCAGATGAGCGAGCATATGGCGCAAATTACTCGGCTAATGGAGGAGAAGGATCGTCACATCAACACTCTGCTCCAAAAGCTAAGCGCGAAGGATGCTGCTGCAGTCGGCCAACCCGTCGCTTCTCCAGTATCCGCTCCAGTTCCGTCTTCAACCCCCGCTCCTGCAGAGGTTGTTCCGACGATTCAAGCAGTTACTCCAGCGCTCTCTTCGGCTCCCGTCCCATTGGAAGTCATCTCCCCGATGCCAGCCTCGGTGGCCACTCAACCTCCGGCAACGGCAACGATGAATGCTCAGCAAGTTCAAGCGTTGATAGCCGACATGATGCGTTCCCACGGTAGTAGCCTTCCTCCGATCACGGCAGCATACTCGAAGCCCTACACCACGAGGATCCAGCAGCTACGCTTCCCAGCCGGATTCCAGCCACCCAAGTTCCAGCACTTCGACGGAAAGGGAAATCCAAGACAGCACGTTGCCCACTTCATCGAGACCTGCAATAATGCCGGCACATATGGCGACGAGATGGTGAAGCAATTCGTTCGCACCCTCAAAGGCAACGCGTTCGACTGGTACGTTGATCTTCCTGCAGGGACTATCGACAGCTGGGACCAGATGGAAAGGGAGTTCCTCAATCGCTTCTACAGCACCAGACGTACAGTCAGCATGACCGAACTTACCGCCGTCAAGCAAAGGAAGGATGAGCCAGTGATCGACTACATCGACAGGTGGAGGAACCTCGCGCTGAATTCACGAGACCGCTTGTCTGAAGACTCGGCCATCGAGATGTGCACCCAAGGCATGCACTGGGGTCTGCTCTACATCCTCAAAGGTATCAAGCCTCGGTCTTTCGAAGAACTCGCAACTCGGGCTCATGACATGGAACTCAGCCTAGCAAACCGCGGGGACTCGAAGAACAAGGACTTCTTGAAGATAGAGAAGAAGGACAAGCCACTGGCAATGAAATCGAAACAAGTCAACGTCGCTGACGTCGCTTCAACTGCCAAACCACTCAAGATCGGTGGTAAGCCGGATCAGAAGAAGGGAGTCGCCATACCACCGCCTCCGCCGCCAAGACAAAGGATGACTCTCGAGGAGCTCGAAGCCAAGGAGTACCCTTTCCCAGACTCGGAAGTCTCCTCTATGTTCGACCAACTGCTGCAAGAGAAGATGATAGAGCTCCCTCCTTCGAAGAGGCCCGAGCAGATGCATCGCGTCGACGACCCTCTCTTCTGCAAATACCACCGGGTGGTGAGTCATCCCATCGAAAGATGCTTCGTCTTCAAGGAAAGAATTATGACGCTCGCTAAGCAAGGGAAGATAGAGATCGACACCGGGGAGGTTGCTACAGCCAACATGACGTCCATCACCTTCGGCTCCTTCTCGCTGGTGCTCGTTGCCGCTCGACGAAGCATGCCCAAACTGCGCATCAACCGGCAAGCTCCAATCGCTAAGTCAACTTCCCGGCCGAAAGTCTCGAAGCGACGTCAACGTACTCCTGCGCTCACCGAGGAGGAAACACCGCTGCCCTGGGGGCAATCATCGCTCACGCCAGCACCTCTTCCAAGCAATGATACATCCCAACGAGCGCTCCAAAGGAGATACGAGCAAGGAGATCCGGAAGTCGGTCTGCTGGGCCAGCCTTCGGGGAAGTTTGACTATTACGTCCTCTACTCAAGGCCTCCGTCCGTTTCGATCAACGAAATCAAGCCCACCGGCTGGGAATCGGAAGACACGCCAGTAGAGCCTCGAGAAGAGCAAGTCCATTCCAGTCAAGCTATGTCCCAACGAGCGCTCCAAAGGAGATACGAGCAAGGAGATCCGGAGGTCGGTCTGCTGGGCCAGCCTTCGGGGAAGTTCGACTATTACGTCCTCTACTCAAGGCCTCCGTCCATTTCGATCAACGAAATCAAGCCCACCGGCTGGGAATCGGAAGACACGCCAGTAGAGCCTCGAGAAGAGCAAGTCCATTCCAGTCAAGCTATGTCCCAACGAGCGCTCCAAAGGAGATACGAGCAAGGAGATCCGGAAGTCGGTCTGCTAGGCCAGCCTTCAGGGAAGTTCGACTATTACGTCCTCTATTCAAAGCCTCCATTGGTCTCAGCTGAAGAAATCAAGCCCACCGGCTGGGGATCGGAAGACGAGCCAGTAGAGCCTCCGGAAGAACAAGTGTCATCAAAGAAACCAGTTGCTGCTGTCGACCATCATCCTAGCGAAGGGGAATCCACCGACGAAGAAGCATGGGTCATGTTACCGCGGCGACGAAAGCCATGGCAAGAAAAGAAGCTCAAACAAGACCGTATGATGAGGGGATTCACCAAGCGGAAGACCTACAAGAAGAAAAGCAAGGCTCCGGGGAGGAAGGCGTTCAAAGTGCCGCCAGCAAGCCGAGACGATATCCTTCAGCAGAGTCTTCCAGAGCCGACAACTTTGCAAGAGTTCTTCCCGGATCACTTCCTCCCAGCGGACCAACATATCAAGGTATCTTGTTGCATGGTCGAAGTCCATGAGGCGACGGAAGGAAGTAATGAAAGCGAAGCTTCTGAAGAAGGCGACTCCACTGATGAGGGAGACGATTCCGACAAAGGGGGCACAGCCTCTCAAGACGAAGCAATACTGCACATGCCGCTTGTAGAAGCTTTGCATCTCCCGAAGAAGGCTCGCCTGGCAATGGCTGCGGCCTTGGCCGATCCGGATAGCTACAGCAGGAAGAGGAAGGACGACCAGAAGCGCAAAGCTGTAGCCTCGTGTGATGCAACGATAACATTTTCAGACGAGGACCTGCAACTCGGGACGCGATTGCACAACCGACCTCTTTATGTCTCGGGATACATCAAGGAGAAGCCAGTGAACCGAATCTTGTTGGACTGTGGCTCTGCCGTCAACATCATGCCTATCCAGACGATGCGGCAACTCGGCATTACCGACGACCAGCTCTCACCAAGTCAGTTGGTCATTCAAGGCTTCAACCAGGGCGGACAGTCCACCGTCGGAATCATTCGTTCGAAGCTTTCCATCGGCCCGCTGGATACAACGGTCCTCTTCCACATCATCGACTGCCAAACATCATATCGTCTCCTATTAGGAAGACCCTGGCTGCACGAGAACGACATCGTGGTATCCACCTGGCACCAGTGCCTCAAGTACTACGAAGAAGGCGTGGAGAGGTGCATAGTTGCGGACGACAAGCAATTCAACGAGGCTGAGGCACACCTGGCCGACGCTAAATTCTACCAAGCAAAGGGCCTGGTCGCGGAAGTTCTTACAGCTAAAGCTCCTCGAGCTCAAAAGATCGAAGAAGTAAAGAAGGACGAGACTCCTCTTCCCGTGAATCCGGTGCCACCCTCTGACGAGGCAAGACTCAAGGTCCAAGGAACGTCGAAACCTGGGCAAAGGATGCGCATCAGCTTTGAGCCAAGAGCAATGCAACATACCCCGTTGCCAATCCAAACGGCGCCTGTCCTGCGTCTCGCGCCTCAGTGGCTCCGAAAATCCGAGCGATCGCCTTATACTCCGACGAGGAAGCTGGCCCCGTCGTTATCTCAGGCCAATGTCATCACTCTGCAAGAAATGACGGTGCCACTACCTAGTCTGACGCAAGCTCCGAACCCAAGTAGACCCGTCGAATCGGTAGACCTCGAGCAACTCGGATTCAAGCCAGAAGGGAGTTGGGGGCAAAATGTTGCCCAGTTGCTGTTCAGAGCCGGCTACAACGAGGAAAGCGCCATGGGCACACTCCCACCGGTAGCAACTCCACATGGGATGACGAGAACTCAAGCTCGGCTGTTTCAAAATGGAGAACAAATTCCCCCGAACCGCCGAGGCATCGGCTCCAGTCAAGCTCCGTTGGTCATCAGAACTGCAGCAAAGAAGACCTTCACCTCGAACTACATCGAGGCGAGGATGGTAGATGAAGCAGCTGAAGGATCGACAATCTCCGATGCACTCTCTACCTACCTCAGCCATCCAGACAGCAGGAGAAGACGACGACGGGCTCGATGCCAAGCCTTGTTCCGGAAGCAAACCAGAGGTGGTAAAGACTGGTCGAATCGAAAACGCACATCCGTGTTCGAGAGGCTCGGGCCAGTCAAACAATCAAAGAAGAAGTCAGCGTTCGATCGTCTGGGAATGCCAATCGAGGACTTCGTTTCAACACCCACCCACCCACCCATGGCTGCCGTCAATCATATCTCCATTACGGATCCCGACAACGGTGATACTTCTACTTCGGACGACGAATTGCAAGATGCCCCGTCGGTCCTCGCAGAAGGGGGGCAGTCCACCGTTGATGACTCAAAGAAAGGGGGCAGTCCAAGAAGACGACGACGGCATACTTCTTCAGTGCCTAGGGCCAAATCCTTACTGTCTTGGGGGCAACCGTCTCTCATGCAAGCACTCCCTCTTCCAAACGAAGCTACGTCCCGGCACCTGCTCAAAGCTAGAGACGAACAAAGAAGCCCCGAAGTCAACCTGCTAGGCCAACCATCGGGCAAAATTGACTATTATGTCCTCTACTTCAGGCCTCCTTCGATTCCAAATGAAGAAATCAAGCCAACCAGCTGGGGATCAGAAGATGAATCGGTACAGTCTCTAGAAGTGCAAGTCCTTCCGATCAAAGAAGTGCCTTCAGTTGCAGCACCAGTTCTTTACCTTGGCGAGGAAGATCTTACTGATGAAAATACACGGGCTATGGCACCTCGAAGGAGAAGGCCACGACGATCAAGCTACAGGATAGCACGCCTAGCTAACCATGAGAAAGATCGGGCGACAAGAAAACTCCTCAGAAGAAATTCCTTAAAGGAAAAGAATGAAGCTCCAGGAAGAAAGACGTCCAAAGTACCACCAGCAAATCTGAAAAATCTCCTCCAGCAAAGCTTTCTAGAGCCAGTGACACTCCAGAAGTTCTTTCCTATTTGCTTCCTTGAAGCTGGTCAAAACTTCAAGATCTCCTGCTGCATGATGAAAGTTCACCAAGTGCTCCGGAAAGATGATGAAGAAAGCGGCATTAACGTCGAAAGCATGGGGAGAAGCATCGCTGCCAACGGCAAGCTGTTCAACAAGGCTAAAGCACACCTTGCTGATGCCGAGTTTTACCAAGTGAAAGATCCCATTGCAGAAGCTCATCCAGCAAAACCTCTACGAGCTCAGGAAGTCAAAGCAGCTGCGAGGGACAAAAGCTCTCCACTTGCAAAACTAGTGACATCCTCCATCCAGACAGCGCACAAAGACAAAGAAGCACCAGCACCAAGACGGAAAATTCACATAAACTTCAAATCAAGCTCGATGCGATGCATTCCGTTGCCTGCTCAAGTTGCTTCAGTCCTGCGGCTCGTACCTCAATGGCTTCGCAAACCAGGACGATCGCCTTCCCCTCCAGCAAAGGAACCAGCGTTATCATTCTTCGGGGCCAACTTCAGCACGTTGCAAGAGATGATACTACCGTTACGTGGTCTGTTGCACATCTCGAGCTCAACCGAGTCTTCCGAGTGCACTAGCTCTGAGCAACTTGCAATCAAGTCAGAAAACACTCGGGGGCAAAACTCCACCGAGTCAATGTTCAAATCCAGCCGCAGCAAAGAAAGCACGGTGCACATGGGTTCACTACCCTCAGCTGCAATACCACATCGCCTGACAAAGACTCAAGCTCGTCTCTGCGAAAGCGGCGAACAAATCCTTCCAAGTTGCCGGGGCATCGACTCCAGTCAAACTCCAGCAATCATCAAAACTCCAGTCAAGAAGATCTTCACTTCCAACTATATTGAAGCGAAGAAGGTGGGCGACAGCTGCGAACCAGTGGCGACTCTGCCTACCAGTGGCAAGTCCCTCAAAAGGTACTTTGCCTAACGCAAGGTTACCCCCCTTGCCCAAAAAAAAAAAAAAAAAAAAAAAAAAAAAATGTGAATAAACGAACTACGTGCGACTTGATCCCTCTCAGTAGGGTACGTAGGCAACCTACAAAGGTTCAGTCCAGACAAAAAAAGAAACATCCCAACGTCGTCCCAGGAGGCCAGTCCAGAGGCAAGTGAGTGCATAACCATTAATCCGGTCAGCAAACTAAAGGACGACAAGAAAGTCAAAGTCCTTGAGGCGTCAAAGCAGCTCGCCTTCCGCAACTTACACGCGCCGCAACTCTAGGGGTAAAGAAGCCGTCAACTTCCGACGCGTCGCCAGCTATGCACGCTGCTTCGCAAGGATCGCTCCGGCAGCCTTCTCGATCACTCCACCCGCTCCCGGCAATTCGTCAGCTCTTCACGCTGCTTCGCAAGCTCTACTCTAAACGTCTTCTCGGTTGCTCGAGCTTTCCCCAAATGGAACTCCAGCTTCTAAAGCGACGCACGAGTAGCAAGTCGAAGTCCTTAAGGCGCCGAAGTGGCTCGCCCTCCGCAGCTTACACGCGCTGCAACTCCAGAGGTAGAAAAACCGTCAGCTTCCGACGCGTCGCCAGCTATGCACGCTGCTTCGCAAGCTCTGCTCCAGACATCTTCTCGGTCGCTCGAGCTTTCCCCAAATGAAACTCCAGCTTCTAAAGCGACGCACGAGTGTGGCAAGTCGAAGTCCCTAAGGCGCCAAAGTGGCTCGCTCCCAACAGCTTACACGCGCTGCAATTCCAGGGGTAGGGAAGCAGTCAACTCTCGACGCGTCGCCAGCTTTCCGCTGCTTCACAAACTCTGCTCCATAAGTCTTCTTAGTCGCTCGGGCACTCTCCAGCTTCTGAAGCGATGCTTGACGTCTCTCCCCCTCAGTCGCAGCTAAGCCCAAGGAAGCGTCCTCCAACGAAGACCGTCGTAAGCAATGAAGCTCGCCACTCTCCGAAGAAGGTGCGCATCTGCTCCGCAGAAAAAGAGTCGGTGCCTTGAAATCCACCGGGCTCATGCAAAAGCTCAGGCCCACCTGAAGGATGGAAACTGCCACTAAAGTCAAAAGCAGCAACCCGAAGAATGGCGGACGCATAAACAACAACCGCAGCCTTCGTGACCTCCACAAAGCCAAAAGAACCACTGGTGCTGTCATCAAGGTCAAGATCGACAAGCAAAAGACAACCAAAGCAGTCTACTCCTTGTTGATGCTCGTGGCCTCGTCATCCTCTTCAGAACGCCCATCTCGGTGTCCTTCAAGCTGACATTGCTACCAGAAAGGTGCAACCTCGCTAGTAACGCTAAACCCGCGGTTGGCCTCATCAATAATCTAGCCAGCCTTCGGAAGGTACTCAGGGGGACGAATCTTGCAAGGATATGAAAAGTGCAAGACCGATCGAGAGGTAAAGTCAATTCCGGAAAAAAAAAAAAAAAAAAAAAAAAAAAAGGAGCAACCTTCCCTGGCCTTCAACGTCTCCGACTCATCCTCGCACCAGGCGATCGCCACCACACTCGGCTTCGTCTTTTCGCCATGCCGGTGTCATTATGCTCCCGCACCAAGAAAATGATAACACTCCGCTGAAGAATCTTTCGACTCCAAGCCGCCGAAGAATGCTTCGCCGCCAAGACTGAAGCTTTAGTCTTCGCGAGCCGACGGAAGCCTTCGTCTTCAAGCTCCGCGCACCATCGCCGCCGCCGCCGACGAAAGAGGCGACACCGGGAAGATGGAGCAAGTCTCGTGCAACCCCAGGCAGCACTCTTCCGCCAACGGTCTCCAAGCATCGAAGAAGCCTTCGTCTCTAAGCCGACGGAAGCCTTCGTCTTCAAGCTCCGCGCACCTTCGCCGCCGCCGTCGACGAAAGAGGCGACACCGGGAAGACGGAGCAAGTCTCGTGCAACCCCAGGCAGCACTCTTCCGCCGACGGTCTCCGAGCATCGAAGAAACCTTCGTCTCCAAGCCGACGGAGGCCTTCGTCTTCAAGCGACGCGCACCATCGCCGCCGCCGTCGACGAAAGAGGCGACACCGGGAAGACGGAGCAAGTCTCGTGCAACCCCAGGCAGCACTCTTCCGCCAACGGTCTCCAAGCATCGAAGAAGCCTTCGTCTCTAAGCCGACGGAAGCCTTCGTCTTCAAGCTCCGTGCACCTTCGCCGCCGCCGTCGACGAAAGAGGCGACACCGGGAAGACGGAACAAGTCTCGTGCAACCCCAGGCAGCACTCTTCCGCCAACGGTCTCCGAGCATCGAAGAAACCTTCGTCTCCAAGCCGACGGAGGCCTTCGTCTTCAAGCGACGCGCACCATCGCCGCCGCCGTCGACGAAAGAGGCGACACCGGGAAGACGGAGCAAGTCTCGTGCAACCCCAGGCAGCACTCTTCCGCCAACGGTCTCCAAGCATCGAAGAAGCCTTCGTCTCTAAGCCGACGGAAGCCTTCGTCTTCAAGCTCCGCGCACCTTCGCCGCCGCCGTCGACGAAAGAGGCGACACCGGGAAGACGGAGCAAGTCTCGTGCAACCCCAGGCAGCACTCTTCCGCCGACGGTCTCCGAGCATCGAAGAAACCTTCGTCTCCAAGCCGACGGAGGCCTTCGTCTTCAAGCGACGCGCACCATCGCCGCCGCCGTCGACGAAAGAGGCGACACCGGGAAGACGGAGCAAGTCTCGTGCAACCCCAAGCAACACTCTTCCGCCCCCGGCCTCCAAGCCCGACACCGCCTTGTCGATCGAGGCACCCCTGCGCCGCACGGTGTCCGCACACCATCTGCGCCACCTGAAGCCTGGCCACCTCCCGGCCAACCCGGAGACGCCGCCGTTACCACCGCGTCCCTTCTCCAACACGATCGGGGCCCGCCTGACTCGGAGTCGCACCGCCATTGCCACCGCGTTCCACCTCCGACCCGATCGGGGCCCGCCCGACTCAGCGTCGCACCGGCGACCGCCATCGTTGCTTCTGCGACCGCGCCGGGCCTCCGCGCCGCTCGCTCCCGGCCCCCGCGCCGCGCATACTGCAGCCAGCGCTGTGGGCCGTCGCCGCCGCTACCTGCTCCGACAGCCGCGCCGCCTGCCGCCTTCGCGAACCAGAAGAGCAAAAAAAAAAAAAAAAAAAAAAAAAAAAAAAAGAGGCCCGCAGCCCTCTTCCCATCTGAGGCCGCACAAAGAAGGGGGGCCCGCAGCCCCCTCCCCCCAATCAATGATCGACAGCAAAGACAAGGGAGGGGGACCCGCAGCCCCCCTCCTTCTTCTCCGACGTAACCGGGAAGGGGGGGAGCGTCTCGGACCCCGCGCGCTGCCTCCAACGCGCACCCGCGCGCCGCCTCCGCCCGCGCAGTCACCCGCCGGCGCCGCCCTGCACGCTGCGCGCTGCCGCTGCTACGTCCGCAGCCCCCGGCACCGCACGCCGCCTGTGCGCGCGCCGCCGCTGTGCCCGGGCCTCCTGCACGCCGCGCGCCCGCGGGCCGCTCACCGCAGGCCCCGCGCCCGGCCGCCGCCGGGCCGTCGCAGCCCGCACCTGGCCGTCGAACCCGCCACCTGCACCCCGGCCTCCGCGCGCGCCCGCCCGGACCATCGCGCTGCAGCCTCCGCGTACCAGAACCAGAAGAAGAAGAAAGAAAGAAAGAAAAGAAAGAAAAAGAAAAGGAAGGAAGAGAAAAGGAAAGAAAAAAAAAAGGGAAAGAAAAGAAGGAAAGAAAAGAAAAAGAAAAAAAAAAGAAAGAAAAGAAAAGGAAAGAAAAGAAAAAGAAAAAAAAAAAAGGGAAAGGAAAGAGAAAAAAAAAAAAAAAGGAGTTAGAGTCGCCATACCTGACCCGCGATGACTCCACCTCCTCTCTTTGCGCCGTCGTCACCGCTTTCGGCCACGACGACTCCGTCTCCTTCTCTCGTTACGCCTGCATCATCGACCTCGGCTGCGACGACCGGCCTCGCCATTGCACTTCCACACCGAAGAAGGGGCAATAGTCCTCCGCCGAGATGCACCGTGGCCGTCCTCGCACTCCAGCCGCCGCAGCCCTGGCCGACCCTGCCACTGCCGCTGCTACTCCCGTGGTCCAAAAAAAAAAAAAAAAAAAAAAAAAAAAAAAAAAAAAAAGAAGAAGAAGAAGAAGAAAGAGGAAGAGAGAGGCGGCAAGAGCAACTCGCATCTCAGCCGCGCTCCTCCATCCTCCTCGCCTCGGTCTTCGCCGC
>OX393552.1:32426665-32506665 GCA_947650365.1 Chamaelirium japonicum
ACACTAGATCGCGTGTTAGTGGAAAAGACAATTGATGCAGGTTTCAATAGAAGTGGGCAAGCAATATTTTTGTCTAGTGTTGCTTCTATTGGAGGCCAAAGCAGCTCACATGGCTTCACCCAAGTGTGGTATTAGGGGTTGAGTAATGCTCAAGAAACCCACATTTTGCCAACACCCAAAACATCACCCATTCACTTACATGCTGGTCCCACATGGGATGGGGCCCTCATGTGATAGTGAGATGGGTGAGGGCTTCTGGTTAGGTGTATAGACCACTAGTTGGGTTGAGAGTAAGAATCCCTAAGAGTTGGATTCCAAGGTTGGTTTGATGTTTTGAAAGAAAGAAAAAAAAAAAAAAAACCCTAAAATTCTCCCATACCCTAACTTAGATACCAACAGCAGCAAGAAAGAGTGGAAAAGACAACAGTAGTGGAGGTTTTTCTCGAAGTGTGCTGCAAATTTTTTTTTTTGCTATGGCTTCTCTTCGAGGCCAAAGTAGATCCCACATGTCTCGAATTGACTCCGCTCTAGTAATGAAATCGATGTGATGCAGAAGCAGCGATTGCGATATGCAAGGATACTTTGGTCGTAAGGGGTAGCGCACACATAGTGGCCGCTGATTTTTCGCAGCCCATTTCCGACATGGCTTCACCCAAGTGTCTACACAGGACCACATCTTGGCAACACCCAAAACCATCACACTTCCTTTGGGTGACCCACATGATAGTGAGTTTGGTGATGGTTTGGTTGGATGTATAAGCATTTTCACTATTAGGGTATATGGTTCCTTGGGCTATGAGAAGTTCATACTCCATCCCCTTGTGGTTGCTTGATTGTGTTGAGAGATCATGGGGCCCACAAGGTGTAGTTTCAGCAACAAGACATGAGGAGAAAGAAACAGTGGGTGTGGATTTTTAAGAGGATAATTTATTCACATCACATAATTACTTAACAAATACTCTGTTTCCTAAGGTTTTCCCCTCTCATTCCACATAAATATTTTGAGGATGGCAAGTTTGCCCTCCACTTACCCCACCTCATATTCCACACCTCACCTCCAACCCTTACGAGAGCTAATTTGTTCCAACCTCCTTAAAGAGGTTGGAACATCACCCTCTCTCTCATTGGTCTATTTCAAGGGCATGTATGTCATTGTGTACTATTTATCAAGGTAAAATGACCAAAAGCTTTTGAAATGGACCAATGAGAGAGAGGGTGATGCTCCAACCTTTTTTAAAGAGTTGGAACAAAATCATGCTCAACCCTTACCCCAGCTCATACCTATCAGTCTCCCTCCTTTATACCCCACTTTCTCCCCTTCATTTTCATTGCAAGAGCTGCCACCAACTAGCAAATGGGGCATGGGAAAGGGCAAACTTGTCATTAATTAAAAAGGGAGTAAGAAACTATGAAGAAAATAGGAAACAGTATAAACTTATCAATTTTGGGGTGTGAATAAAAATCTCCCTTTTAAGAGGAAGATGGGGTTTTTTCTTTCTTTAGGTTAGTGTGAGTATAGTAGCATGGGTTGGTGCACGTGGTTACTACTATAAGAAAAAAAAAAAAAAGATTGGGAGGATGGAGAAGAGGTATTGAGATTGTGAACTGTTTGGAATCTTTGGATGCAATTCCATAACCAATGTTAGCTTTTGTTTCAAGCATAACTCTTGCTCTCTTCGAAAAATTTTATTTCAATTAATTTTCATTAGATGAGGTCATCCTGACGTGGCACTTGATCACATTAGCCTGTTGCACCTAGCCCCGATAGGTGAATCACACCCAGCCTGACTGGCAAGCAAAGGGGCCAGCTATGATCAGGTGCCACATCAGGATGGCCCGATCAGCATAGAAAATTGGATGACTAAGTAGCATTGCTAATTATAGACCATGATTATCCTAGTTATATCCATATTAATCATTCAACTACTCGTGATCTAGCCTTTTATTATCTTGCAAATTTAATATTATTCACCAAACGAAAGGTTTGATTAGTTGTGGTTCAAAGTAGACAAAGTTACAATAACAAGTGGATAGTGGTTGGTTGCCAATCTCCACTAAAGGAGTGTAGTAGTTAAGACCCCATGAGTGATATCCGAGGCTCAAATTATGAGTTCTTTATTCCTACTAGGAATAGGGCTTAATTCAATAAGAACAATAATAATTCTTGAGAAATGCAATATTTATACATTGCGTATGGAAAATCCTATTTCAAGCAAGATTTCAAATGACTACAGTATCAACACAAACATCCCTTTTTCCCCTTGCCTGTCTCCCTCAGACTCATCGTTGTCTAACTGGATCTTCAAGAAGCCTTATATCTGAAAATTCTAAATCAAAGAAGCCATATGCTCATTCTGGTGCACCTATTCTTATGATATTTGGATTCTTGCATTTTTGATTAGAAAAAGATAGGGTTGGGTTGGTAGATTCCATAATTGACTTATGTGATGCGTGGATCATGTACAAGGTGGAGGCTGAAATTCTACTCCCCTTCTCCATGGACCTTAACAACCACCTAGAGGAATTGTTGAATCTCTTGCAACCTATCTGCCTAACTTTGGAATCGGACTCCTCTAGCTGGAGATGACATGTCTTGGGGGACATTCACGGTTAAGACCTTTAACACTTTCCTCAACTACAGGAGAACTAAGTGTCTGATCGCTCGGTACATCTGGAATATGAACTATCCCCTCAAGACGTGCGAATATTTTTCTCACCAAAGTGAATCTTCTAAAGAGGAATTTTCAATGAGTATTGGACCCATTTTGCCCTATCTGCACCATGTCTGACGAAGTCATTGTTCAGCTTGCTTCTCAAGTGCACATTCTCTTGATAAATATGCTAGTTCTTCAAGGACAAGTTGTCGATCCAAAATCATTCGTAGTCCATTTCTTTGTTATGGGAAAAGTGGAGGAAGAGAAAAATCAATCAAATCATTAGGAAAGTCGGATATTTTAGCAGTAGTGATCTACTAGAGCACCCAGGTGTGACAGATCCAAGTTGCACCTCTTTACGGCTACACAAGAGACTGTAGACACCCCTTACTCCGCTGTGATTACGTACTCCATAGTCATTTGAGAGTTCTTTATCTTCAAATTTCATCTGAGGTCTCCTCCATCCTCCTTGCTTTCTCTCTGGGGGGACATGGAGGAAACGCAAGATCAAGCCAACAATAGTAAGGATGTCATATTCTTGCTATTGACATATGTTGGTGCATCTGGCTTGAGAGAAACATATGGGTCTTCAACAACAAATTCACTCCGGTTGATGGAATGATTGACAATATCAAATCTCTCATCCACCTGTGGGCAGTTATCCTAACACCAGGCGTGAAGAGCCTTGCCTTCTGCATCTTTGTAACTGAAATCTTCTTATTTCTCTCTCCCTCTTCTCCTTTACTCTCTCTCCCTCTCACTTGTTAATATCTTGATACTTATTAATATACCGGTTGGGGTCTAGGCGAACCCCCCTCATTCACTGAGAGGGATTTCTTCAAGAGAGGGATTTCTTAAAAAAAAAAAAAATCTACTAGAGCATCTAGTTAGCCCACAACATAATAGTCTTCCAGCAAAATACCATTTCGCCTAAGGTGATTATGGAAGGATCAAATCACTTATTCACTTGTATTTGACCCACCAAGCACCAAGAGTGAAGTCCATTTTTCTTAACCTCTTGTAATACTGTCGGGGGATTTTTCTGTATAAACTTTTTTGTTAATCAATAGACTGGTAGGGGTCTACAAGAGGTTAAGCAATTAGGGATTTCTCAAAAAAAAATTGACTTACTATATGGCTCACTACGAAAACATTGAGATTGGAAATTGTAATTTAGGCCTGGTTGGTTGATATGTGTTATAATTGATGTGTTCAAAGCTTGTAAAACTTTATGTTTTGATCTAATAAATAAATATTGATAGTTATTATATGAGATGCATATAGATGCGTAACATAGTTACGTGTGTTCTTTTAAGAACAGAAAGCCATGATTATATGGTAGTCCACTGAGTAGAAGACTGAGTGGAATTAGTCCCATATAATCTAAATAAGTTCGCAGTTATGATCAGGTTGGTCGTCTCATCATGATAAGCTGTTGGGGATGACAGTTCGTGGAAGTCTTCACCATGATCATCACTAGGCATAGTGTCTGTGGTCGAACGGAACTAACACGGTGTACAGATCAGTGAGCAGACATTAGTACACTAAGCCATGTTTCTGCTTAGGATAAAACAGTCCTAAACCTTGAGGAACCACGTCTGATGGACTAACCAGTTTAGTTGTGCTTTGGCGCACCAATGTATGAGGATCTAGATAAGTGATCCAAAACCACGATGTACTGGGTTATCCGGCTGGCGTTGCATCAGCGTATCGCTCCTGCAGGCTATCTACACCCCTGTCGGGAGGTGTGTTCCTTGGTCTGACTTACACTGTACCAAACCCAGGCCTGGTGGTCATCAGTTTGACTATTGACCGGATTCGATTACTCGACGGGGTAATCAGAGGTACGATGTATAGGTCAACCTGAAAGGAACCAAGTCATATGAGCATTCGAGTCTGACGGTATTCTCACGCCTCAAAGTGCATCATGGTATCAAGTGGAGGGACAACGAGTTTACCACTACTAAGCGGAGAGTAGGGGTATGATAGAGAGCATAGTAAATCTAGGTGAATTGGAGTACAGCCTGCGTCGTACTCTAGGTGGCCACGCAGGTTAACTCAAGCTCAGAGGATCGATGGTACACTCTGGTAGTGTATCGATTGAGCTTGAGTTGAAAGCCATGAACCCGGTCCCTGATGGTTCCACCTTATCCACGTTATTTACGGTTCTTGAACCATCTCCTTGCAACACAGTGAGCAGTAAGAGGAAGTAAGAAGTCTACGCTCCGTGTGTGCTTTGCACTAGTTCACGATAGATGCATAACTATATGCGAGTGCTAAAGGGGAAGCCCCTAGACTAGTACAGAGGCGCAAGTAGTTATTCATCGCCGATAAGTGAGTTTCGCTACATGGGTGCGATGCATCGGAACATGTTTGCGAGTTGACTAGTTGACTTTACTAGGGGCACCCTCCGGTGACCTCAGTTAATACATAAAGTAACTTGTAAAGATCACTTATGGATGAGTCGTTGAGTCTCGCACACTAGAATGGTCAATTTGGAGGTAAAATGGCCTTTTGGTATAAAACACGCACTACCAAGCCTCACTAGTGGCCGACCCTAGCTATGGGAGACCATGCAAGACTGGCTCCTATATTCTAGGGATGAGAATCCCCAGTAATAGGGCAGGCATATTGGGATAAGGATAACGGTTTGAATTGGTCAAATCCAAGTCCTAAAAGTAGGGAAAAAAGATAAATAGAAGGAGAGATAAAGAGAGATTTTTAGGGAGATTTTTTGGGGTTAAACCTATCCCCTTGAAGCATTATCCAAGGGGGTAGGCCGGCCTTATAAAAGGGGCAAGGGGAGGCCAGCCATGGGTGCTCCAAAAATCGAACCCCCCCTCTTCTCTCTTCTCCTTAGTCCTCTCTCCCATCTCTCTCTACTTCTCCGCTTCGACTTCGTCTCCTCGCGTGGAGTTTTGTAGAAGGAGAATGGTCGTTCTTTGGAGGCACTCAAAGATCCGGAGAGCGATGTACCGTGCATCGTGCGAGATCGGGTGAACAAGAAGGATCATCTCCGGCATACCATCGGCTTCCTCGCGGACGATCTTTCATCTCCATCGACAAAGAAGACAATTCTCCGCAGTTTAAAAATCCGCACGGAGGTATGCATATTCTAACAAGTAGATCTAGTGAGTTTTATGATTTGCACGCATGCTAGATAATCATTACGCTAGATTGCCGTTAGGGTGTTCAAATCACCTGCACACATATGCACGTACATATAGATTAGTTTCAATAAAGTTTAAATCGTGTAATGTGCACCCAATAAACAGTCTTCGACCGCTTAAGTTGCTTCCGCTGCGAACCTCTACCATAGGACTATTTCCAACAATATGTTTGTGTCTCATATTGGCTAATGCATTTGGAAGCACTAGGAATGTTTGCTGGAAGAGAAAATTTTATTCCAAAACTTCTTTCCAGGGGCCATCTATGACATCCATACTGGGGGGGGGGGGGAAGATGAATTGATCATGATTGTTCATGAAATATTATTTTTGTCGTGTCCTTAACTGCCCATCTCCATGAAAAATCTTGGTTATTATTACACGGTTTTTCCTTTAAAAAATAATTAAAACTAAAGTGAGATCTCTTATCTTTGTCTCGAAAAGATGACATTGTTATTGCTTGTTTATCTCATTGTATCTTAAATAGTATTGCTTGAGTAGCTCAAATACATCAACTAAATCGGGTCAAGAGACCCATTTTGTCACTAACAATATTAGTGAAATTTTTAAGGAAGAGATTGTCTTTGGTCCATTTAATAACAATCTATAAATTATTGGTCCGACACAAGATATCATAAAAGATCTACCGTAAAAGATGTAATTGCAATAGGTCCAGCAGCTTATAAAATTATACATTTGCCCTTCCATTTACCATATAATTAAACTAGTATTACTACACAACAAAAACGTCTTGAAATTCTGAAATGTTTGTAATGATGTGAAACCCTAACTCTACTTTTATACCCTAAATCATGAACCTTAACCCTAATCCCCAACCCTAAACTTATCCCTAACCCTACTTCTATATACCTAATAGTGAACCGTAATCATAACCCTAATTCTATATCCTAAATAGAGAACCCTAACCTTAAATCTAATTCTATATGCTAACAGTGAACCCAACCCTAAACCTAACCCAAAGAACTGTAGCAATCCAAAAAATTTGTAGGAGTCCGAAATCACTGTAGCAACAGTGACAATAGTAAATGTGGTAATTTATGTGGGAGAGTATCTCATAGAAATATTTGGTATTTTGAAAGAAAAAAAAAAAAGTGTCAGCAAAGGATACCTTAAACTAGGGCTGGCAATTCTGGACCCGACACGACTCGACACGAAGTTAGTGGGTCTTGGTCTAGGTTAAACGGGTTTGGGTCGTAAACGAGTCGATACGATAGACCTGTTCAATAAACGGGTCGGGTCCGGGTTTAGGGTCTAGACACGGTAGATCCGAGAAGACCTGTTTGAAATTCAAGAGGTTGTGTCGGGTCGGGTCTACCTGCAATTCAATACTGTAGTATGTAGTACCATTGGGTCTTATAGGGTCAGGTCTGGTCGAGTCTGATTGGGTCGAATAAGGTACACTGAATAGACCCGTGTGGTAAACGGGTCTTATCGGGTCTACCCGTTTATAAGCAGGTCGGGTACGGGTTTAGGGTCTAGACACGATTAGTTAAAAGGGTAGGGTCCGGGTCTAGGGGTTTTAGAGATGACCCGAAACTAAACACGACATGAACCCGACCCGACATGACCCATTGCCACCCCTACCTTAAACCTACAACTTTTATAAAAGGATTGTCTATTAATCTGAAATCATTTTGTGTATTGTATGTAAATCGAAACTATTGGCAGGATTTAATGTAACACAACATTGTTACAGTGAGTGTATATCTAATAACCCCAATTTTTAATTATATTCTAAACTTACCATAGCACTAACTTTATCATAAACGAAAGGAAGATGCTATCAAACCATTCTGATGTGGCACCTGATCACAGGCGTCCGTCGTACCCAGCCCTGATAGGTGAATCACACTCAGCGCGACTGGCAAGCAAAGAAACGGATGATCAGTGCCACATCATGATGGCCCGATTTGGATGAAAAACTAGACAACTGAATAGCATTGCCAAAAAGGGAAATATAATTTCCACTCTATGGTTATATGCCACCATCATCGGATTATACGACTTTGGGTGGTGTAGAATTATTGAGGACACTGTTTGAGTCCATATACTAAATTGATACTCGATCAATATTGATTTATTTGCATAAATGTATATAAATAAACTACATATGAATTCAAATTCTAAATAAAATTGGGTATATAAATTGACATGTTCACGCAAAAAATTCAAGTTTGGATGAAATGGAAGTAACCGCTACAATCATCCCTTGTCCCACATGAACAAATTAATGAGCAAGGAAAATGCTTTACGGCCATCCTGTTGTCCATCCAGATCGGGTCATCCCGATATAGCATCTTATCGCAGTCTTCCGTCGCACCCAATCCTGACAGGTGAATCCCACTCAGCCTGACCGGCAAGCAAAGGAACTGAATGGCTAAAATCAGTACCACATCACGATGGCCCGATTTGGATGGAAAACTGGATGGCTGAATAGCATTGAGGTGCAATGGACAAGGAAAAGTTAAAAGGGAAAAGGGAATAAGATACATGATCCACAACCCCCACCCCCCCCTCCCTTGTCATCAAATGCCACCACACACTGCCTTCTTTATTGACTGAACTTCTGATGAGTTTGCATCTTTGGAGTGTTGCTGCCGGGCTCGGGACAGAGCCCCTCTGGTTGTGGCCTTTTCACATGATATACTTCCATAGATGGAAGGGAGAGAGAAAGAAGATACGAGCCTCATGATTCATGGGAGCATGCATGGCATGGAGTAAGGTGAGGGCACATATGAATTGCTCCTTTACCACTGCATGCTTCACATCGAATCATGGTGTGGTGGGCAGAGGGAACACCCGGACAAGGGCTGGTCGGGAATTATGTTTATAATTTGTGAACCTGCGTCGTCGTCGTCATTGTTTTTATTTCTTTTCTTTGAAGGAGCCAAGTGAACAAAACATAATCCCTTAGTTAAAGGGCATAAGAGAGACCAAGGTTCGAAGCTCGCCACATGAGTGAGAGAAGATGTCTCCATTTTTTTTATAGCTCCTTGGGTTGGAAGGCACAGCACTAACACGAGTGGGAGGAAATATATCGTAGCATTCATTCGAATACTTGACCAAGATCTACATAGATTTTGATATCCAATATTGAACTATATTATTATTATTATGGGATTTTCGAATATAACCCCTTAAAAACTATGCTAATTGTATATCAAACCCTAAAAATTCAAATTTACATATCAATTCCTTAAAACTAGGTTGCCTGTGCCAATAAACCCCTCATGTTAACTAACGATTGTTTGGGTGAACATTTCAGATATATTTATGGTTGGACTAGTAGTTTCATATGACGGCTTTTACTGGGATGATTTGACACTTGTTTAGGATAGGAGAATCAAACAAAAAATCCTAAATTAGGGCATATAGAAGGCAGATGATCAGGGTTGGTTAACACTTCTTTGGATGGTAAAATTGTCATTTGAGACTTCAGGTTAAAGACATACCATGGCTAATGTCTATCGGGTAATGGTAGGTGAAGGTAAACTATAAATATACATGGATTATTCTCAGTAAATAAATGATGTTTAACTTGAGAGGTTGATTTACACAAGAAACCTAGCTAGTTTTTAGGGTTGATATGTAAATATGAAGTTTTCAAGAGTTAATATGTAATTATCTTAGTGTCCACCTTTTCAGGGGGCTATATGCAAAAACCTCTATTAGTAGTAGTACTAGTAATAGTATTTTTGTATTAATAATAAAATAGTGAATGCAGACACTAGCCCAGCTGATGCCATCTCTGTCCTCCAAAGACAATTGGAAGGCTCCTCTATCAATGCGTCGGTTCAGCTGTGTGAGGAAGATGAAAAGAAAGAGGTGGCGTGGAAGTCCTCCTAGATTGGGGCGGCAATCCTTGACCCGACCCGAACCCGATCCAAAGTTAGCGGGTTTGGGTTTGGCCTAAACGGGTTCGGGTCATAAACTGATCGATCCGATTGACCCGTTTATTTAATGGGTTGGGTTCGGGTTTGTACTTATAACCCGATTGACCCGTTTACCAAATAGGTCGTGTCAACCCGACCCGACCCGAGCCAACCCGAGCCAACCCGGCCCAATCCGACCTGTCTTGACCCAACCTGGCAGATTTACATGGGTTTGGTTGGCCCAACCCAAGCCAACCAGACCCGACACAACCTGACCCGTTTAGTAAACGGTTTAAACGGGTCGGATTTGGGTTTAAGTTTTTGACCCGTTTATTAAACGGATCGGGTTTGGGTTAGATGTTTTGCCCCTTATACCTGTGTCTCAACCTGACCCGAAACCCGACCCGACCCATTGCCACCCCTACTCCTAGGAGTCCTAGGTTAGCAGAATCCATACATACCGAAAAATAAAGGTAGTAGGATTCAAAGAAAGTATTCTCAATGCAGGGATGACTACGGGAAGGCCGGTGCGTATTGTTGTGTACTCCGATGAGTCCTTTATGTTCAAATTTGATGATCCCTAGTCCCTGGAGAAGGCCTGGAACGATGGTCCTTGGTGTTTTTGTGTGTACCCTTCTTTCTCGGAGCCGACCGCGCAACAGGCGGAGAGAGGGGGGGGGGGTCGGCCACGCAACAGACCCCCCCCCCCCCCCCCCCCTGGGCTTCGGTCGGCATGTCATCAGAGGGGACAGCGGCCTCCCCCTCCCTTGGGCTTCGGTCGGCATGTCATCAGAGGGGACATCAGCCCCCCCCCCATTGAGCTTCGGTCGGCATGTCATCAGAGGGGACATCAGCCTCCCCCTCCCTTGGGCTTCGATCGACATGTCATCAGAGGGGACAGCAGCCCCCCCCCCCCCCCCCCCCCGGGCTTCGGTCGGCATGTCATCAGAGGGAGCAACAGCCCCCCCTTTTTCTTGGTCTCGGTCGGCCGGTCATCAGAGGGGGGCAACAGCCCCCCCTTCTTGTTCTCGGTCGGCCGGTCATCAGAGGGGGGCAGCAGCCCCCCCCTTTTTTTGCCTTGGTCGGCCGGTCAACAAAGAACTAGGGGGGGTTCAGTAGTGCAACAGCCCCCCCCCCCCCCCCCCCTTTTCTTTCTCTCGTTCGGTCGTGCAACGAGCCGAGGCACGATGCGGCAGTCGAACCCGGAAATCCTGGAGGCTATCTATGCTGATTACGCTCTGCGATTTCCGGCCCAAGTGACCAGGTGTCAACCGCGCGCCACGTCCTACTACCTCGGCGATTGAGCTCATTGCGGGGACATGTCACCTACCCGATTTTCACGGAGCGCCATAACCGTCACCCCACACTATAAAAGGGGACCTACCCCTTCAGCAAGAGGAGGAGAATTCTGGAGGAGACGCTGCCCATTTCGTCCCGGAATTCGCGGAGCTGCGGAGGTCGGTCGGACAGTAGTCAGAGGCCGTCTGCGGAGGTTGGTCAGACAGTAGTCAGACACCGTCTGCGGAGGTCGGTCGGACAGTAGTCAGAGGCCGTCTGCGGAGGTCGGTCAGTCGGTAGCCAGATACTGTCTGCAGCGACCGGTAGTCAGACGCTGCCTGCAGCGGTCGGTAATCTGAGTGGAACTACAGAGGTCGGTAGTTTGGGAGACCGGTCCTCGGGGTGTGTAATTGGGGTTAAGGTGAGAGATTGTAACCGAAGGAATTGTTTTAGTGCATTCTCGCCCCACCCGTGGTTTTTTCTCCTTCGACGTTGCGAAGGGGTTTTTCCATGTAACTACTTGTCTTCCTTCTTCTTTATAGCAAGTTAGATTGTGTTCGCCATCCGAACCGCCCGGTTCGATTAAGAACCCCCCACAATCTTGGCACCGTCTGTGGGATAGTCTTCGAGACTTCCTACTAGAGCTTTCGACTGTTGACCCGTGGGTGTCGACCAGTCCGAGGCTACCTGCAAGCAACAGTCCACGACCACACGGTTGAAGAACAATGGCCGGTGGACCGTATCGTACCCGCTCGACATCGCAGCTCCTATCCGAAGCTGCACCACTCGGAGATG
This sequence comes from Chamaelirium japonicum, assembly GCA_947650365.1. NCBI lineage: Eukaryota > Viridiplantae > Streptophyta > Magnoliopsida > Liliales > Melanthiaceae > Chamaelirium > Chamaelirium japonicum. Next base: position 32,438,453 of record OX393552.1, read on the forward strand.
CCAATGATGTCGGGCATCTTGTTCAACCACCAACGGACACGAAGCGCGTAGTTCCATTGGCGAATCCTGTACTGGGGGTCGGAGAGTCCAGTCAAGCTCCGGTAGCAACCCTGGCTCCTCTAACAGGGGGTCTATCGGAAGCTTTCCTGGCCACTATGATGATGACCCAGCAAGCTCTTACCGCCCAACTCCAAACAATGCAACGCAACTACGAGGAGTTGCGCGACTTCGTGTGGGCCGCACCGACGGGTGGTCTACTCAACCAGGGCATGTTGGCCCAAGCGAGACAGAGCCTTCCTACTCAACCTGCCCCACCAGTGCAAATGCCGCCACAACCAGTGCCTCAGGTGGAGGTTAGGGTTAATCGCTCGGTGGAGGTCCAAAGTGCGAATCCCGACGGGCGGGACTCGAGTAGCCCCTGAGCCTGCGGAAAGAAACAAACACGCTCGAGCGGCGTCGGCACGCTCGGACGTCTGGTCCCGGCTCGGGGTGCACCCCCGACAGCCGCCCGCCTCCAAGCATCACTCGAAGACGGGATCGGCACAAGCTCACCGCCCGAAGCGAGAAGACGAACATCATCGTCAACCGAGTGATAGTCATCACACTCGGACGACACCGGCCAGTCGGCAGCTGGCCCACACTACTGATCGGAGGAGCGTACATGAGCGCATTCGGGTATATGCATCGGTGCGACTCGGGGATCGAGAAGAGATCCTGCGAGACGGACCGGGGGTCCGAGCTCCCGACCGACTGGAGGAAGTCGCCATCCGAGGAGCCGAACGGTCGCCGCTTGTTGAGAAGCTACTTCGGGAGCCATTCCCTCGAGGATGGAATCCTCCACGCCTTCCCAAGTTTGACGGATCGAAAGACCCGGTGGAGCACGTACTAGCTTTCCGGGATGCTCTGGTCCCCCACGAGGATGATCATATTCTCTGCCGGACCTTCGCCAACAGCTTGTCGGGAACACCTCTTGAGTGGTTCCACAAGCTCAGGCCCTCGTCCATCTCCTCATTCTCGGAGCTGAGCACGCGGTTCATCGACTAGTACCGATGCAATCGCCGGGAGCTGAAGACGCTGGAGTCACTCTTCGGAATGAGTATGACCCAGAAGGAGACGCTCAGACAATTCTACCATAGATTCAGGTCCAAATACCTGAGCTTAGAGGACGCAGACGGGCAGGATCGCATGGTGATCGCGGCCTTCAAGAACGCCATTCAGCCTACCCAGCTTGTCAACGCATCGCTCATCAAGCGAACCCCGGAGACGATCGACGAGCTAATACGGCGTGTCGAGAAGTACATCAAGATTGAAGACGTGGACAGTAAGAGGAAGGCGGTAGAAACCAGGGTCTCGCACCAGGGCTACGCCAAGCCAGCTGCCGTGAAGAACGTCAACAAGCAGCAGGGGGAGGCGACGCGGCACGACGCGAAGCGGCAGAGGCAAGACAGGCCAGCAAGGCCACAGTGGAACAGAGAGTTCACAGTACTGAACGCCCCCATAGACCAGATCCTGGAAGCTATCAAGGGCGAACCATACTTCAAGTGGGCGCAACCGCTTGAACCCGGAGAGAGAGGAGCCAGAGATGCATCAAAGTACTGCGAGTACCACCAGGGCCAAGGCCACACTACCCTACAGTACCGGGCGCTCAAGCATCATATTGAGGATCTCATTGAGGCCGGCCACCTTGGCTGCTTCATTGACATCTCTCAACGTAAGGAGACCAAGGCTGTAGGGGAAGTCCAGCGAGGAGCGATGGCACCGCGTTTACCGGGTCCTCCGCCAGAAAGACGCTAGCTCCGAGAGGTAGACGCAGTCTACGGGTACCATGGCCCTGTACCGTCATCAAATGCAGTCGACCGACAAGTGCGGCGTATTGAATAAGCAAGGCAAGTCCACCATGTGGTGCTCGACCCTGTCATCTGTCCCGAGCCAAGAGTGGAAGCTGTAGTACAGTTTTCGGTGGCTGATCTGGTCAGAATAGAGAGGCCTTACAACCATCCCCTGGTCATACGGCTGCAGATAGCCAATTGCCTAGTAAAGAGAATTCTGGTCAACGCCAGAAGTTCGGTAGATGTGCTCTTCCTCAGCGCCTTCGATGCCATGCAGCTAGATCGCGGGCAGATGACTGAGTCGTCGACGACGATAACGGGCTTCATGGGAGAGGCTGCAAGGGTGGTTGGTGAGATCACCCTCCCGATCACAACAGGGCATCTTACCAATCTTACCCGGTCCATTGTGATTGAAGCCCACTCGGCGTACAACATCATCCTGGGAAAGCCGTGACTCCACCACTTGGATGCGGTCCCCTCGTCGGCCCACCAAGTAGTGAAGTTTTGGACCGACAAGGGCGTGATGAGCATTCGAGGTGACCAGTCTTCGGCTGCCAAGTGCGAGCTCAGCGCCATCCATCTGAAGACAACATGCCAAATTGAGGGAGGAGAACCAGGTGAAGGCGGCACTGAGTTGGGCATCCTCAACCTCTGGACTGCAAAGTGGAGTCAAGAAGCTCCAATGTTCCAGCACCTCGCCCGATCGAGCGTAGGAGCGCGAGGAAGCCAAGCCCTTTGGAAGACCGACCTGTCAGCTGAACTTAAAGAGCTGACAGTGACGGGGGGACTTGCTGAAGACCGACCTGTCAGCTGAACTTAAAGAGCTGACAGTGACGGGGGTTTTGCTGAAGACCGACCTGTCAGCTGAACGTAAAGAGCTGACAGTGTCGGGGGACCTGCTGAAGACCGACATGTTAGCTGAACGTAAAGAGCTAACAGTGTCGGGGGACCTACCGAAGACCGACCATTCAGTTGAACGTAAAGAACTGACTACGTCGAGGAAATTGAAGAAGGCCGGTCAGTTAGCAGAACTTAAAGAGCTAACTGGTCCGAGCGACCCGATGGAGACTGACCTGCCAGCTGAAGGTAAAGAGCTGAACAGTATGACGCACCCTCAGAAGACTGACCGACCGGTTGAATCTAAAGAACCGGACGAGTCGAAAAGCCCAAACACGGAGTGGGAGGAGTCACCCGCCGTCGAGCCAATTCTGCCAGTGGACTTAGGAGAAGCGGGTCATCCGAGGATAACTTTTCTCGGGTTGCAACTGCCGAAGAATCATGCCGAAGCTATGACGGTATTTCTCAAGGCACACCTGGATGTGTTCGCATGGTCAGTTGAAGACATGCCAGGCATCCACCCCGAGGTAGCCTATCACCACCTCAATATTCGAGAAGGAGCTGCACCTGTACGCCAGAAGCCCCGGTCACTAGCGCCGGAAAAAGCAGCAGCTGTCAATATGGAAGTAGAGAAGCTGCTACGAACGGGCATCATCAGAGAGGCTCGGTACCCGAAGTGGATCGCTAATATGGTCGTCATCCCCAAGAAGTCCGGGGCCATACGGGTCTGTATCGACTTCACAAACCTCAACCAGGTATACCCGAAGGACAGCTACCTGCTATCGCGCATCGATACCTTGGTGGATTCCACGGCGGGACACGAGAGGCTCTCGTTCATGGACGGGTACTCGGGCTATCACCAGATCCCCATGAATCCGGAGGACCAGGAGCACACGACCTTCGTCACGGGTCGAGGGCTCTTCTGCTACAAGATGATGCCATTCGGGCTGAAGAACGCGGGAGCGACGTACCAAAGGCTGGTGAACAAGGTGTTCGTCGACCAAATCGGAAGGAACGTGGAGGTCTACGTCGACGACTTGCTTGTGAAGAGCCAGGCGGAGGAGGCGCATATGCAAAACCTAGAGGAAACCTTCGTAACCCTGCGGAGGTATAGCATGAAGTTGAACCCGGCCAAGTGCGCCTTCGGCGTGACGTCGGGAAAATTTCTGGGCTACTTGGTCACCCGACGGGGGATCGAGGCCAACCCGGAGCAGATCCGAGCTTTGGAGGAGATGTCGTCGCCCAAGTCACGAAAGGAAGTCCAGAAGCTGACCGGATGGATCAACGCCCTCAACCGCTTCATATCCAAGTCCTCAGATCGGTGTCAGCCCATGTTCGAAAGGCTGAGCAAGCTTGCACCTTTCGACTGGGACCAACGCTGTGAAGAAGCGTTTCAAGAGCTGAAGACATACCTTGGCCAACCCCCTATCTTGACAGCCCCCCAGCCTGGTGCAATGCTGGGGGTATATCTTTCGGTGTCGGAGGCAGCAATCAGCGCTGTACTGATATGCGAGAGTGAAGGAGTGGAGAAGCCTGTCTACTACGTCAGCCGCATCATGACGTCAGCTGAAACTAGGTACGCGCGGATCGAACAAGTGGCCCTGGCATTAGTGTACGTGTCAAGGAGACTTCACCCCGTACTTCGTCGCTCACCCCATCGAGGTCATCATCGAGCACCCCCTGAAGGAAGTACTGGATAATTCTACTCGGGCAGGTCGGCTAAGCAAGTGGGCTGCAGAACTACAAGAGTTTGGTCCTCGGTACGTACCTCGGAAAGCAATCAAGGGCCAAGCACTTTGCGGACTTCCTCAGTGATTTCCCGGCGGAAGACACTGCACCGGTGCCAGAGACGTTAGAAGACCTGTCGGTAGCTGCCGGTTGACCCGTGGGAGTCGGTGCGGCAGCAGGACAGGAGGACGAAGAAGAAGGCTGGAGATTGTTCATGGACGGCTCGTCATGCGCAATCGGGAGTGGTGTGGGGGTAGTCCTAGTAACCCCCGACCACACGAAGCTCGAAAAGTCAGTGCGGCTACTTTTCCCGACGACGAACAACAAAGCTGAGTACGAGGCGATGCTGACAGGGCTGAAGATGGCAACAACACTGGGGGTGACGAGCTTACAGGTCTACGGTGACTCCCAACTGGTAATCAATCAGATTACCGGTAGATACGAAGCCCGCGACGCAAGAATGCAAGCTTACCTGAAGCTAGCCCGGGAGTTGATCGCCAAGTTCGAAGACATAAGCTTCCACCAGTTCCCTAGAGCGGAAAACAAGCAGGCGGATGTCCTTGCTAATCTAGCATCGATACTCGGAGAAGACAGAGAGAAAAGGGTCTTTATTGAGGTGCAAACTGACCCTCGAACAATCGGCCCCGCAGAAGATAGTTGCCTGACGAGGACACAAGCCATAGAGGTGGCCCATACTATTGCGGCCAAAGCTGATTGGGTGGCCAATATGAAGAAGTACCTACTTGATGGGATACTACCGGAGGACGTCGATGAAGTCCGAAGAACCAAAGCGCACGCTCCAAGATACACCCTCATCGACGACGAGCTGTACAAGCGCTCGTTTGGTGGATCGTACCTCAAGTGCCTCACGAAGGAACAAGCAGTAGACATCATGAGGGAGATACATGAGGGAGGATGCGGGAATCACTCCGGAGGAAGGGCCCTAGCGCAGAAGATAAAGCTGCAGGGCTACTACTGGCCAACTATGGAAGCAGATGCGGGAGGGTACGTGAAGAAGTGCTTGCAATGCCAAAAGCATGCTCCCTCCATACACCAACCAGCAGAAGAGCTACACCCGATATCCAGCCCTTGGCCCTTCCAGCAGTGGGGGTTGGATATTTTGGGCCCCTTCCCGACGTCGCCCAATCGAAGGAAGTTTCTCCTCGTCGCCACCGACTATTTCACCAAGTGGGTGGAGGCAATTCCGCTGCTGAAGATTGGAGAAGTTCAAGTAGGAAAGTTCCTGTGGAGCAGCATCATCTGTCGATTCAGACTGCCGCGGGCTTTTGTTGCAGACAACAGGCGACAGTTCGACGCGGAATCAATTAAGAAGTTCTGCGCCAGTAACAGCATCAAGCTGTTATTCTCCACACCGCGGTACCCTCAGAGCAACGGGCAAGTAGAGTCGACGAACCGCGCTATTCTGGACATACTGAAGAAGAAGCTGGAGCAGAAGAAGGGTTTGTGGGAAGAGGCTTTACCCGAAGTTCTATGGGCCTACTGGACGACGCCGAAGCGACCGATGGGAGAGTCCCCGTTCAGCCTTACCTATGGCTCCGAAGCAGTTCTGCCAACGGAAACCCTGGTCCCAATACAGCGAATAGTCGTAGCTGCCGACCCAGAGCTGAACGACGAACTCCTGCTGGATGGCCTAGACCTGCTGGAAGAGAAGAGGGAGAGAGCGAGAGCGCGCCTAGCCAATTATCATCAGGCCATCAAAAGGGCGTATGACCATAAAGTCAGAAGGCGGGTATTCAAACAAGGGGACCTGGTCATGCGGAAGGTCTTCAACAATACCAAGGAGCTGGGAAGTGGTAAGCTGGGAGCTACCTGGGAAGGACCATACATCATCGTTGGTATGGAAAAGAATGGAGCCTACTGCCTGAAGACTCAAGACGACGATGCACTAGCAAGGCCATGGAATGCCACCAATCTGCGCAAGTTCTACTAGGGTAGCTAAATGGGCGAGACGCTTGTAACCGTTCTGTAGTTCTGGATCTATTCTATAAAGATGCATTTGCTCAACGTTCTTGTTCATGCGTGAGAATAATGGTTAACTAAGGCAACCTAAACCAAGTGGTACATAACACTCCGAGCGAGTTCTACCACTTGGCCGACCGGTCGACAGGTCCCTGCGAAGGGCAAGACCGGCCGGTGAACACCTGGGAAGATCGATCGACAGACCCGCCGGGGTACGACCGGTTGACCAACTTAAACCAAGTGGTACGTAACACTCCGAGCGAGTTCTACCACTTGGTCGACTGGTCGACAGGACCCTGCGAAGGGCGAGACCGGCCGATGAACACCTAGAAAGATCGATCGACAGACCCCACCGGGGTACGACCGGTCGACCAACCTAAACCAAGTGGTACATAACAATCCGAGCGGGTTCTACCACTTGGCCGACCGGTCAACAGGTCCCTGCGAAGGGCGTGATCGGCCAGTGAACACCTAGGAGGATCGGTCGACAGACCCCTCGGGGGTATGACCGATCGACCAACGCAAACAAGGAAGGGTATATCACCCCCCGCTAATATAAGGACCAGATTTTGGTCGCACGTCGTCGACGTTTAGTTACGCATGTTGATGACGTGTAGTTACGCATGTCGTCGACGTGTAGTTATGCGCTTCGTCGACGTGTAATCAAAACATGAGAGCCAAATTTCAATGATACGTCGTCGACGTGTACTTAAGATGCAAAATCGATAAGAGAAAGACGACAATCATAGCATTCAGATTAATCGAATTAAAGGGTCCCAATACAAACGAGCGTGCTGTTTTATTACATCACAAAATACGGCAGTAATTAAGCGGGAGTGGTCAATTGTCTCCCCCAGCTTTCCACGGCCCCTGCGGGAGCTTGCTGCGCAGCTTCGCAACCTTCTTACGCCACCCCGCCGCCTGTTCTTCAAGAAGCGACTTGTAATCTTTGGATAAGTCTGTATGCTGCTGAGCAAGCGCAGCCTTATGTGATGCCTCGGCCTGGTCAAGGGAGGCCTTCAATACGGCGATTTCGGCTTCGTGAGCTACTTTGGCGACCTCGGCATCTATTCGCTGCCTCCTGATCGTAGCGGCCTGGTCCCTGAACCGATCCCAGAGCCCGTTAATTTCTGCCTGAGCGGTATCCAGTGCTTCTTGAAACTCGAAGGGGTCAGCAGTGTTCGCCTGCTCGACTTCGAGTTGAGCCTGGACTGCAGCTAATTCCTCAACATGAACACGCCGTGCCTCCGCTAACTGAGTGCGGGTCTTCGCTAACTGAGTGCGGGTCTCCCTCAAGTCCTGCCGAGCAGCCCGCAGGGAGGCCTCGAGTTGCGCCATCCTTCGAGCACCCCCCTCGGCGACATGGCCGGTAATCGTAGCTACGCGATCGCTCAGTTGACAAAAGTGGAAGAGATATGCACCAAAGAGTCAGGAGTGGAAACTACTACTGCAATCAAGCCTACATCGACTCGAAGACTTACCTCATGAAGGTCACCGAGCTTTCTCCGCCAGCTGGAACAGTCCACCCCAGTATCCTCTTCCTCCACCTGACAAGCAGAGAGCCCAGGAGAATGAAGCTGTGAGGTAGCTTCGGTAGCCCCGGGGGGAGAACTGGGAGGTGGCCCGGCGACGCCCCCCGAAGCGGAGGACGAAGGTGAAGCCATCAAGTGCCGAACTTCCGCGCGATCGAAATGCGCAGCGGCAGGCATAGCAGTTGGAGCAGTAGTAGGGGCGGCAGTAGGAGCAGCAGTAGGAACGCGGGGTGAAGCTCGCACACGCGACCCCACAGAGCCAGACGGCATGGCTTGCTTACCCCGCCCGAGTGAGGGAGAGGGACTGTAACCGGAAGACCTCTCGGAATCTTCTATCTCCACGTAATGTCTACCCGTCGACGGCACGTCTTCTGACCAGTCATCGGGGAGGGAACGAAGATCATCGCAAGCAGCTCGTCGCCTGGCGTAAGTGGGAAGAGAGCAACCTTCGTCATCGTCGCTGGAGGACTCATTTAGAAGGACGCGTCTCTTTGCCTTCCCTGCGGTTGCAGCTACGTTGCGAGCAGCTGGTTGCCTGCAGCCGCCAACAGCCGTAGTCGACTTAGCGCGGCGCCTGAAGACCACGCAAAGTTTAGAGGCAGCAGTGTTTGGGTTAAAGCGTCTGACGGAGCTAACGTACCTGTCAGGAAGCTCAGAAGAGCAAGCAAAGGGCTCTTTTTCCCTACCGGTCACCGCTGGCTGCTTGCCCTTCTTGGGGGTAGTACTATAAGACCTGACGACTGGGAGCTTCGATAACAGCTGCCTCCAGTCGTCGTCGTTATTCGTCACCCTCTTAATCAGTTGGTCCAACTCCTCCTCAACAGCCCCAGGGCACTGAAGCTGCCTAGAGGGGTAGAAGTCCTCGATGGTCGCGGCGAGGTTGGAGACTTGACCGGGAATTTTGAAGCGACCCCTCTAGGGTCCTCCGACCACAATGGGGCAATCCTTCCAACTCCTCACGGAGTCAGATAAGCCTCCGATGGGAGGGCGACTGCCTGCGCGTGCCTGCAGGCTGAAGTAGAAAAAATACGCTTCCTGACGTCATCTTGTAGTCCTTGATGGAATACTTCTTCAGAAGATACGCGACGCAGAGCTGCTGCCTCGCCAGTTCTTCTATTTCCTCCATGCAGCGGAGGATCCTCCACCCGTTGCTAGCTATCTGGCCTGGAGACACTTTCATGTACTCCAGCAGGCGACCAGAGAAGCTTACAAGGGGAAGTCTCAGGCCGTAACGTAGCTGCCCGAGGGTGATGATGGTATGGTCGTCGTCGTCAGGGTCCAAGGGACCAGTAGCAAAGGAGAGTGAGATCGTATCCGGAATACCGTAAGCCGCCCGGACTTCCTCCATCAGCAGAAACTTCTTCGTCACGACGAACCAGGTGAAAGACATCTTCGACGACGGCCCTCGGCGTGTACCAAAACGCAATTCCTGCGAACACGCGACTCCTCGGCGTGTACCCAAAGGAAGCTATGTGCAGTGAGTTATCAACTCGAAAGAACCTTCAGCTACAGAAGAGAAATCTAAAGAAGAGGAAGAAAATGAACCCACTGGGTCCTATTTATAGACAAAGTTGGAGCTGGATGGGTTCGAATTTCGAGGAGGCAAGGTGGCGACGCCTGGTGATGCCATGTGGCAAAAAACTGGGAAAAGCCCAGACAGCTATTTTGAGTCGCAACAGCCCCGAACTAAGGTGGGCACGCAAACCGAGACGAGCACGCACGTCGAGATGGGCACGCAAACCGAGGCAATCATGTAGACCGAGGCGGGCATGCAAACTGAGGTGGGTGTGCAAACCAAGACGAGCACGCACGTCAAGGCGGCGCACGCAAACCAGGGCGAGCACACAAACCGAGGCAGGCACGCAAATCTAGGTAGGCATGTAAACCAAGGCGGGCATGCGAACCGAGGCAGGCACACAAGTCGAGGCTAGCGCGCAAGTCGAGGCTGACACACGGAATGAGGTTGTACGTAAATCGAGGCAAAGTGATCCTGACTGGATGGGACCGAAGACCGTCCGGTCAGGAGGGGGTATTGTGTATACCCTTCTCTCTCGGAGCCGGCCGCGCAACAGGCAGAGAGAGGGGGGGGGGGGGGGGGGGGGGGGGTCGGCCACGCAAAAGACCCCCCCTGGGCTTCGGTCGGTATGTCATCAGAGGGGATAGCGGCCTCCCCCTCCCTTGGGCTTCGGTCGGCATGTCATCAGAGGGGACAGCCCCCCCCCCCCCATTGAGCTTCGGTCGGCATGTCATCAGAGGGGACAGCAGCCTCCCCCTCCCTTGGGCTTCGGTCGGCATGTCATCAGAGGGGACAGCAGCCCCCCCCCCCCCATTGGGCTTCGGTCGGCATGTCATCAGAGGGGACAGCAGCCACCCCCCCTGGGCTTCGGTCGGCATGTCATCAGAGGGAGCAACAGCCCCCCCCCTTTTCTTGGTCTCGGTCGGTCGGTCATCAGAGGGGGGCAACAGCCCCCCCCTCCTTGTTCTTGGTCGGCCGGTCATCAGAGGGGGGCAACAGCCCCCCCCCCCCCCCCCCCCCCCCCCCTTTTTGCCTCGGTCGGCTGGTCAACAAAGAACTAGGGGGGGTTCAGTAGTGCAACAGCCCCCCCCCCCCCCCCCCCCCCCCCCCCCCCCCTTTTTCTTTCTCTCGTTTGGCCGTGCAACGAGCCGAGGCACGATACGGCAGTCGAACCCGAAAATCCCGGAGGCTATCGGTGCTGACTACGCTACGCGATTTCCGACCCAAGTGACCAGGTGTCAACCGCGCGCCACGTCCTTACTACCTCGGCGGTTGAGCTCATTGCGGAGACACGTCACCTACCCGATTTTCGCGGAGCGCCATAACCGTCACCCCACACTATAAAAGGGGACCTACCCTTCAGCAAGAGGAGGAGAATTCTGGAGGAGACGCTGCCCGTTTCGTCCCGGAATTCGCGGAGCTGCGGAGGTCGGTCGGACAGTAGTCAGAGGCCGTCTGCGGAGGTCGGTCGGTCGGTAGCCAGATACTGTCTGCAGTGACCGGTAGTCAGACGCTGCCTGCATCGGTCGGTAGTCTGAGTGGAACTGCAGAGGTCGGTAGTTTGGGAGATCGGTCCTCGGGGTGTGTAATTGGGGTTAAGGTGAGAGATTGTAACCGAAGGAATTGTTTTAGTGCATTCTCGCCCCACCCATGATTTTTTCTCCTTCGACGTTGCGAAGGGGTTTTTCCACGTAACTACTTGTCTTCCTTCTTCTCTATAGCGAGTTAGATTGTGTTCGCCATCCGAATCGCCCGGTTCGATTAAGAACCCCCCACAGTTTTAATCGAGATACTCGTCCTGGTTTTGAACCGGTGCATCGCTTAGCTTCAACCTCGATCTGATTATCGTTTCGGTATGTCGAGTTATAGGTTCAAGCTCATGAGATTCCTTTTAACAATCTGACAAACAACATGGCGGAGAAAATTGGTAGCTAGTTTGGTAGGGACTCCTAAGCCTATAGATCCATATATCCGCAGAAGAACAGTAGCGGACCTAGGGGCGGAGCCACATAGGGGCAAGGAGGGGCTAAAGCCCTCCCTTAAATTCTGAAAAATGGAGTAGTAGTAGTGCTACACAGTCAACTAATTTGACAATTGCCAAACTTCATGTGGAGCTGCTCATTGGACATTTTGAATCTCACTAGTGACCATTTGAGGGTAGACATTTTGAATCTCACTAGAGACATTTGGCAACACCAGGCAAAGTTGGCAACCTGAAGTTGGCAAACGAGTTGGCTGTCTATCTCCATTATCCTAGTCGGCCTCCTCTCCCCTCTTGTGAATCGGAATCACAAGTTTGTTAGCTTGCAGTGGTGCTCTGAATCCTGAGACCACACCGTGAGTACGTGCCCATCTACACCGTCTATATCACCGTTCAATGTAAAAATTCAAACTGTGGGTATTTTAAAAAATTTCAGATCGAGGCATCACTCCCGAACCCCATAGCAGGGGCTATTGCCCCCTTTAACCCCCAAACCTCTTTCACAAGGGTGTAAGTACTATAACTATAAGCCCCTCCTTCTAGAAATTCCTACCTTCGCCGCCACTGTGGACCCAATATTGACGGTTCAAAGTCCGACTCAATATCCTGAACCCACTTAAAGAGAAGGTTAATTAGTATTACCCTCGCTAACAAGAAGGAGATTGAAGTCATTTTGAGGTACGAAAGGCTGCCGAGATATTGTCAGCTCTGTGGGAGAATTGGTCATGAAGTAATTGCACTATATATAAGACAGAACATCCTGCAGAAACTTGAAGAAGAGTGTTGAGATCCTGATATGAGGAAGGTAGAAGCTTCAAGACCTTCTATAACCCCGATTCTCAACTCGATCAGTTCCACGCCCCACCAGCTTGGAAGCTTGTTAGAATCCATAACTAAGAGGATAATTTGTCAAGTGAAGATGAAGAGGATCTCTCCTTTTCCCTAGGGGCTCAGAGCGCCAGAGCTTCTCTCTCCTTTTCCCTAGGGTTAGGGTTTCGACGTTCAGGATCTCGGCCTCCTCGATCACCACCGGCGGATCCGAGGAGGTCAGGACTTGGATCCGCAGATTTTGTGGGATTGAATCTGGATCCCCTTCCATCCTGACGTGAATATGTATTTTCTCTGGCGATCGGAGTTTTATTTTCGTCCGATTGGGGACGTGCTGCGATCCCTCTGCTCGTTGGCAGCCATCGTCAGCGTTGGGGTCGGTTTCTTGCCAGAGGCAGTTGGAAGATCGGATCTGGCCCCGGTGACGAGGTCTTTCTCCGTCGGTGGTTCTCCAGCCACCTCCTCGGATTGGTGGGCGGCTCTAGGCGATTTGTGGCGGTTCGACGGCAGATCCATGGCTGGTGGCGACTCCTCTTTGTTTCCTAGCCTGCTAGAGATGGCGGAGGGCATCGGTTTTTTGGGTTTTTTTTTGAGGTTTGTCTGTTCCTATTTTCCATCCCTATGTGCATGGTTTTTCGTCGAATGAGGCATTATCTGTCGCCGCCGATGTGCGGATTATCTTGTCCTTTGTATTTAGGTTGTGTTGGTGCTAGGGTTGTGCTTTCCCCCGCCCAGGGGCGGTTTGTTTGGCTTCGTCGGCTTGTGGCAATTCTTTGGGGATCCAATTATGATCCCCCGTTTCAATCTACCAAAAAAAAAGAAAAGATGTAGAGGATCATGAGCCGGTGACTCCTGGCACTTCGACCTCGTCAGTCAGGCACCAAGCACAGGGTGGTAGTCGGCCGATCGGAGATGATGCGGAGCTGGCCCAAAGGGCAGATGTGACTGAGAAAGATTGGATAGCTAGTATTGAACATCGAAGATTAATTCTCATCTGCCACGCATGGCTAGTTATGAAGCGGACATGCAAGTCTCAAAGAAGTTGAAAATGGAGGTCCCTTATCACGGTATCCTTCTCGAAAATCCACACTCACATGTGGTAACCGAAGTGAATCGGTTACCACTGGATAAATGAAGATGCTAGCATGAAATTGTAAAGATTTGGGGAGTCCCTCTTCAATTCCGAATCATGAAATGTTACCGTGAGCACTAGCTATGATACTAATATCCTTTTTCTTTTGGAAACAAAAATCTCGGCCTCCAATTTGTCTTCTCTTTATTCTAATGTTGGTATGGATAATACCTACGTGGTGGATGTGGTGGGTTCTACTGGTGGGTTGGCCCACTTCTGGAAACACGATATTTCTCTCACGGCTATTCACGATTGTCTTTTTTTTTTTTTTGGTACAAGAGATGGGTCAATGCTTCATGACCATGAAGTCCTCATGAACAAGGACTTGTAGTAAATAAGGAAAAGAACACTCCCAATAATTGCCCATAGTTTAGCAAGAAGCGAGGATCCGACCTGACAGACGAAGGACCCAGCAACAACCAATTCTCCGGTTCGCGAAACTAGGACCCAAGCCCCATTGGCCATTTCACAATCAGACCTAAACGCCCCATCCGCCCACTTCACCACATCGGTCCGAACATACTTGCAAAGTTTCAGTAGACCCTGACGGATAGCCCCATCCCACCTCCCTCCAATAGATTGGAAAATGGCAGCACAACGAGCCTTCCATGAAGTCCACAAACAAACCGCAAGAATCTCACTCGGTAAAAGGTAGGACAGTCCTAGAAGCTCCTTCGGCCCTGCTTGAAGACATTCCCATTGCTAAAAGTGGATACCCGTATTTCTCCCAACACAACCCTAGAAATCTTGAGCAGTCGGACACTCCCAAAATACATGTTGGATATCCTCAGAGGGGTCTTGACACCACGGGCAAGCCACAAAACCCCATCGTAATTATCGGAATTGCATTGTAGCTAAAGTGTAGGATAGAGCTGATCAGTGGATTCTGTGTTGTGTTTATGGTAGCCTTTACAGGAGAGGGAGGAATGCTGTCTGGCAGCATATTCTTAATGAGCTCGGGCACGTCTACAATCTTATTCTCTGCATAGGTGATTTTAATGACCTTTTGTCTAATGTTGATAAGTCATGTGGTGTGCCATCTCAGAGATCCCAGTATCGCCGACTTGCTTATCTGACTAATCAACTCGGTCTTATGGACTTGGGTTATAGAGGGCCTGCCTATACTTGGTCGAACAACCAAGGGGTGGTCATTCATATCCCGGAACAGTTGGGCAGAGCCTTTGCAAACCCAGCTTGGCGTCTAATTTATCCTCATGCAGGAGTTTGGCACCTTCCACGTGTTTTGAGTGATCACTGCTCGATCCTGTTGAACTTAATTAAATCCAACCACTCGACCAAAAAACATGAGTTTCAAATTTGAGTAATTCTGGGTCTCTAGTCCCAATTTTGTGTAGCTCATCTATTCCTCATGGATTGCGGGGGTTGGCTCTAATGATTTTACGGCTTTCACCAAAAATTGCAATCGAGCTAAACAAGCTCTATATAATTGGAGCCGAAATTAAATTGTTCGGGAACCTCCGAGAACAAATCAATAGAGACAAGGGAGTTTCTCCTCTAGATTCAAAAGTTGCCGCCTACTTTGGAGAATCTTGAGAGGGAAAGAACAATTTAAGGTCGACTAAAGCAGTCTCTTATCTCGGAGGAGACATTCTGGCGCCAACGCTCAAAGGCTCATTGGGTTTGAGATAATGATCCTAATACGAAGTATTTTCATACGGCAACCTTGAATAGACGAAGGAAGAATATGATCTCAGGGTTGAAAGATGGTGCGAGTGCATGGAAAACCGACAAGGAGTTCATCGGTAACAACTTCGTGGACTACTTCACTGACATTGTCACCTCCTCTAACCCTCCTATCTTTGATGATTCAGTTCTTCAGATCAACCGAGTTGTAACGGATGATGAGAACAACCTTATGTATTCGGTACCCACCTAAGAAGAGATTAAGTCCATTGTCTTCGGCATGGATCCATATAAAAGCCCCGGCCCTGATGGTCTTTCAGTAGGGTTTTATCGCAACTCTTGGCCAGTTATTGCGGATGATCTTACAGCCTCTATTCATAATTTCTTTCGGCACAACTCTCTTCCTCGAGGATTCAATCACACGAATATAGCTCTGATCCCTAAGAAATCCAGTGCCGAATATCCCAGCAACTTTAGACCTATAAGTTTATGCAACGTTCACTATAAGATTATTGCTAAAATCCTTGATAATATATAAGATCAAACCTCTTCTGGAGTGTATTATTTTCCCAAATCAAAATGCCTTTGTGAAGGGCAGAAGCATCACAAATAATGTTGTGATAGACCAAGAAGCATTGCATACTATCAAATTGGCTTCTGGCAACCAGGGTTACATGGAACTTAAATTGGACATGGTCAAGACGTATGACCGGATCGAATGGGACTTCCTCAGCAAGGTACTTGAGAAATTTGGCATTTAGCATGAGATTCATAGCTTGGATCTACGCTTGCAGTTTCCACAACTACGTACTCTATAAATATCAATGGAGATTCAGTGGAGAGCATCAAACCTACCAGAGGTATACACCAAGGGTGCCCTCTCTCTCCCTATCTATTTGTTCTATTTTCGGAGGTCCTTTCCCGCACTTTGGAATTGTTGCGTAGTAGTGGCTACATTTATGGCATCAAGTTGGAGCGTTCAGGTACTCAACTTTCTCATCTGCTCTATGCGAACGACCTTCTAGTTTTTGGCTATGCTAGCTTGCTGGAAATCAATGCCATCGTAGAAGTTATCTCCTACTATGGATCTCTATCAGGACACAGAATAAACTTGGCCAAATCTTCTATCCATTTCGTCCCGAATGTTTTTCGATCTACCAGAGAGGCGATTGCTAGTCAACTACATATTCAATTCATGAAGAAAGAGGAGTTCTGTCTCAGCAGTCCTCTTTTCATTGGTTCAGCCAAGAGTCGATCCTATGCATTCATAAAAGATCGTATGCAGCAAAAACTCAAAGGCTGGAAAGCAAAACTCCTATCGCATGCAGGCCGCACCACTCTGATTAAATCGTGCCTAAGCTTGATTCCCCCTTATTTCATGTCCGTAGTTTTACTTCCTATAGTCGTCACTAAAGAACTCAATGGCTTAGTCAGAGACTTTTGGTGGGGTTTTGAAAGTGATCGTAGGCATCTCTATACAAAGGTGTGGAGGAATTTTCAGCTGCCTAAAGCCGAAGGAGGCCTGGGGATTAGGAATTTTGATCTCATAAACAAGGCTTTCCTCCTCAAGCTCGCCTGGAGACTACTGACTAGCGATAGCTCTTGGTTGGCCCAAGCTATCAAAGCCAAATACATGAGCGGCTCGAGTTTTTGGGAGTGCAAAGCTAGAAGTTAACCCATCACTAAGACGTTTGGAAGGGGTTGATGAGGGTGAAGGATGATTTGGCAAATGGTTTGTGTTGGACAATAGGCTCGAGGAACTCTATCAAGGTTTTCTCGGATCCCAGGGTTGAGCCTATCAGAGGACATCGGATTGCTTCACATGACCACAACGATGGTAACATTCTAGTGTCAAACCTTATTGACAGAGAACATAATCGTTGGAACATTTCTTCTCTCCGTACTCCGTGGGGCCGGAATCGATGATTCTACAATTAATGCTATCCTCTCTATTCAGCTCAGCTCTTTGAGCTCCATTGACAGATTGTGCTGGACGCCATCTAAAATAGGCCAGTTCTTTATAAAATCTATGTATTTGATGCTATCCCACTATCAGACCCTTCGATCTCATGAGCAAGATAACGGGCTCCGTACAAATCTGGACTTCAAGAAATTATGGGCTGTCAAACCCATGTTGCCAAGGGTTAGTACTTTTATGTGGAGAGCAGTGATCGACAATCTCCCTCTCGAAGCTAAGTTGTCGAGTATCATCCCATCTAGTGATCCCAACTGTCAACTATGTGTGGGGAATCTCAAATCAGCCCAACATCTTTTCTTTGAGTGTCTGGTAGGGATCGTAGGGATCCCCTATTGCGAACCGTATGACACTTGATGAGCGCACCTTTCAACAATGGATATCTCATCTGCTAGATTGCGGTACTGAGGTTTTCAAAATTGTCTCTTACATTTCATGGTATATCTGGAAGGCCCGCAATGACTTCTAGGGGTGCACAGAAAACCGGTGGAACCGGTGAACTGAACCGAACCGGTCCGAACAGTTCGGTTTCTAACAGGATTGGTTCGGTTCTGGTTCCCAAAGTGCAAAACCGTAGAGGATCGGTTCGGTTCCTGGTTCTGGGTTCCAGTTATCCGAATCGAACCGAACCGATTCATGTACATGCATAATGCATTCATGGGTTGGGTAATACGAGCGATGCAGGTAGGATCATTATGTAACGGGCCCTACTGATCTCCACAACAGTATCATGTATCTGGCTTCGAGATTGCTTGTTGTATTCTCCATTTTTTAATATATTTTTATTTCTATATGCTCCAATGATGGACCTATGCTAACTTCTAGAGATGCACAAAAAACTAGTGGAACCGGAGAACCGAACCGAACCGGTTTTATATGGTTCGGTCCGGTCCGGTTCCATGCTCCCTACGGTCCGGTTCTGGTTCCAAATATTTGAGAACCGTTGGGACCGATTCGGCTCCTGGTTCATCCAGGAATTGGTCCAAACCGAACCGTGTGCACCTCTAATGACTTCATTTTTAAAGGTATTACTCCAAACAATAGAAATGTGATTGTTCAAGCGGCTAAGATGATAGGGCTTGTTCAGTCAGGTATCACTATTCCCAATGCTATTGTTGTCCGCCATGGTACCTGGAGTCGGCCTCCTGAGGGTTTCCTTAAGATTAATGTGGATGCGAATATTGGTGATTCTTCCATTGCTTGTGGACTAGTGATCAGGGATGAGGGGGAACATATGTTATGTTGTCATGGTACAGTTTTGGATGCGTGCTCCTCAATTGAGGCTTGAGACTCTAGCAATGTTACTAGGAATTCAATTTCTGATGAAAATCAAGGCTAACAATGTAATCCTGGAGGGTGACAACCTCACAGTGATTACCCTCCTGTTGGATGAGGGGTCTACCCCGCCATGACGTGTCCACAACGGCATTGTGGAATGCAGGAGGCTCGTCAAGCTTTTTACCATCACGACTCCTCAGCATGTGTTCCGAGAAGCGAACAATACCACACACTAGGTTGCTGCTTATTCATTGTCTCGCAACATTGAGTTCGCCTTTTGGGATACCCCAAATTTTTTTGTTGATATCGTGTTGACGGATGTAAGAAACTGTGCCTGAGGAAAAGTCTTCCTTTAACTCTTATAAACCAAGGCTGTAACCTCTCTGTTCCTGTTGGGTTGGGGCACCATAAATAGAACCCCCTTCGTTTCCTCAAATAAAATTCAAACTGTGAAATGAATTTAAATTCGATAATTATTAATATTATATAGAAAGGTTTCAATGACTACAAAGATATTAGCTAGCAGAAATGAATGGTAAAAGATTAAGAAATCATGAATTTAACCCTAAATATATAGATCAAGACTCGATGGTTATGATTATAATTAGGAAAATTCTATGATACCCACTTCGGTACCATACCGAAATTCATATGGACCATCGGATAGCCTTATGGTGGATCTCAGGCATCCACCTAGGGTTCATCCCATGGCCTCGAGAATAATGCTCCAACCACTAGGATGCAAGGAAAATGAGGTGGATGGTGGAGATGGGTTCAGTATGAAACCGAATTTTGCAATTCGGTACCGAAGTAGAACCCTACCCGCTGTGCTCTCCTTTCTCTATAAAACCGACCTTATGGAGGAAGAAGAACACAACAGGCATATAAAGACAATGATCTCTGCTCCCATTACCGATGTGGGACTATCCGCTCAACAGCATACAAGCCCCATGTTCTTCACCATTCACAACACTTTACCCTTCAGGCGTAAGCATGGTCTATCAACATACAATACAACTATAGGATACCGTGTATAAATCCCTATTTGATCATGAACCTTGGCTCAAGTCGATGATCTTCGAACATGAACACAAACAGCTAAAGCCCTACTGCCGCCGAACTGGATTTGGGGTCCACCATGTTCACCATAAATATGCTATTTCAAGTGCCTCTGAACAACCAGGGAACTACAAAGAACTAAAACCCTAATGCTTCTCCTCTTTCGGAATGTCTTTCTTCGGAGCCTTTGAATCCAACTCCTTGGGTGTTGCATGCTCTGCAGACCTGAAATAGAGTACAGGTTAATCTAGTAAGCATCCATTTGAGGATTGTTAGGTATACAAATGCGACATGGACTTAGCATCATCATCATAGCCAAACAAGATCGGATCGACTAAAAGGAAGTCCGATCAGAGTTTTTTGACCAACTGTAACCCTCTGAGATTGGTGGCGAAAACATGACCAAGACAACCTAGCATGAGAGGGGCACAGCGGCTTGCCTTGTTGATTATGCAGTTCGAGCTCATGCAACCAAGGAGGGGGGAAATGCCATATCATAATATCATCATGGACTTGCTTGAGCTCAAGAAATAAAAATGATCTTGACTTCCGGCTGATTTGGCTTATCCACAAAATAAAATAATAATAATAATAAATAAATAAATAAGGAAGGATGACTCTTATCCATTTTCTTCGCTAAGTTTGAGAATCTTTTCCACAAAAGCATTTGCAGATGATTCAATACAAATAGGAAACACCATAATACTTTCATGGGCAAATTACAAAAACCTCCCCTTAACTATGTTCTGCCTTCATTTAGCCCCTTCAAAAATACAATTATCAATTTCCAATAAAGACTCGAATGGTTTTTGAAATATTTAACTTGTGCTTACTAGGACAACGAGATTTTCAGAATAAAAATTGACATAGGGGGCTATATGAAAACAGAGCATAGTTCAGGGTTCAAATTGCTCAAAAAAATAATTTGATGGACAAATATGAAATGAGGTGCATGGTTCAGGGGAGGATTTTATAATTTGCCCTACTTTCATCAGTCCAGTAGTTGCATACTTCTATTACAAACCCTCCTTTGCAGCTTAGTTTACAGGAACTAAACTGTGCAGAGGGATTCGTCATACAATAGCATAAGGTAGACTAGGTAAATAGTGCATTTACTTTACTTCCTAACACACCAAATGAAAATAATAAAAATTCTAGATCGACCTATGCTAGATGCAAGTGTTCATGACGAATTACTCGGCTAATATAACCGTCCATCCACGAAGATATGGACAAATTTTACCTTCAAAGTAATTATTGACAAAAAAAAAGGTCCCATTCATGATTCATTTCCACAAATTAAAGCAAATTCAACCACAACATTGGCAGCCTCACCACGAGACCATTGTTAAGTACTTCAGAACAGTCCAAATGTTATGCAAAGTATACTAATGCAGCACAAAGGGCAATCAGTTTTGTAGCTCGATAGCAAATTAAAACATGCGGTAAGCTAACTACACTCTGAAAAAAAGGCCACGGATGACTTGACAATGGTGCATGTTAATAGATGACAATGATGCATCTCATCAAAACAAGGTTTCACTAAAATGTCAAGCCCATGAATTCACAGATTCCTTGATCCTAAGGGAATAATTTTCTTCCTTTTAATCAGGAGAAATGCTATTCAGCCTGAAGGTTTTCTCGATTCCGCTCAGCCCGATTGACGTGGCAGCGTACAACTGGTGGTGTCAAAGATTTAAATGTCTCGTTAATCAGTTAATTCCTGATAGGTCAAATACCAGAAGCAAAGAGCAAGTTAGGAATAGAAAAACATAGTTTGCTGCATCAACCTTCGATAATGCAGAGAGAGGAGGTTCTACATAAACTACCAATCCAGCCAAAGTCTCGAGCTGTGTACTGTGTGCATGTCTATACTTGTATTCTTTTATCATTGTTTGTGTCAACTCCCCTTATATGCCCCTTGTGTATGTATAGTGTAGCTTTATTATGTTGTGATCGTGTAATAGTATAGTTTGGTTCAATGATTCTTGGCATTTTGGTTTAAACTGCAACATGTTTCCTCAAGTTATCATGGGATGAGACTAGAACTCCAAGGTCATCTGTCGTTGTCGCCACCTTTTTCAGAGGTTGGCCAATGGAGATCCTGGCAATTTCGAGGAGATCTGACCGTAAGATGTGCACCCCTCCCCTTCTCCTTCACAAAGGTGGTCTTTTTGACATCATTGGTTAGCCATTCGACAGAGTCCAACAACGTTTACAGTGTTCGGTGAGGGAAAGTTTGCTGGCTTTCGGTGGGAAGTTGAGGCGATCCAATCGTCAAATTAATACCAACATTGGATGATTTCCACTTCATCTTCCTCCGCTTATCCACTACATGAGTGTGATGCTTCTTGGATTATAATCTCATATTTATATTCAAAGCTCCCTAAGGGGGATTTCCAAGCTTCCTTTGGTAGTGCTTTAGCCTTTCGACGTAATCTGATCTTATCTCCCTTTGTTTCTACTCCACTCGCTTCCGATACATAACCGAATCTACATGATTAGTAACCTTCTGATGGAAACCCTCTCTTTGTTTCGGAGAACAATTGTGTCGACTGAGCTCTAAATAATCCAATTTGTGCCCAATTATTCCTTATTTACTTTTTCACCCTTTGTTGGGATTTTTTTAAGAATTTGACTTCTTCTGCCTTTCCTTGTGGTGAATCTGGTGATATTAGCATTTTTCCCAAATGAGATTTGGAATCATTATTTCAACATTTTCCCTAATTTCTCAAGGTTTCAGAGCTCAAGGATTAATCATCACATAAAAACCGGTGACGATTTTCGAGACTTTCAAACCTTGGTGCTCAATTGTCAAATGGACATCCAGATATAGGGTGGCAGTTTTGATCCGACCAGATAAGCTGGCGAAAAATGTTTTGTTTGTATAAATCTTTAGAAGAGTCAAATACATGTCAAAGTCTTGGCCTGAATAAGAATGCGGTCCATTTTCGAGTCATTACCATAGAGTGTCGGTCTCGGTTGTGTCATGCACTTGTTTGTTTACATGTGGCTCAAGGATAATCGGGAAAGAAAGTTGGCTTATTGGTTAGGTATAGCTAGCTATAATCCATCTGATTCAGATTAGAGAAGCAACAACCTCCCCTTCCACTTCGGCTTCAAGTCTTTTAATCCATTATTGGGCTTCGACCCACCACCCTATCCAACCGACTAGTGGGTGTTTTTTCACCTTGTCCTAAACTTTATCAACAAATATTTAGGTATTTGGGCCCTCTGCTGAGCTATAAGCCTATAATATCGAACTTCCTATCATGAGGTCATGACTAGTAATCAAATCCTATGATTTCTTAATTGGAGCCCCATTGTATCAAACTGAGCGGCACATAGTTCAATTCATGCCAACCGATATAGTATTTTCCTTTCACCTTTGCAGTCATTTTCACTCTATTTTACTGGATTTATTTGGAATTTGACTACTTTTGGCTTCCTTTACATATAGTCCATGTTTTCATCCAATTGGTTTATTGTTTATTTGCACGTCGGAATTTGTCGGATCAGCACGCCGAACCTTGCTGGATTTCACCGCATCCCACCAGATCTCACCAAAATTCGCTGAAACCGACCACCGAACCTCACCGGATTTCGCCGCATCCGATCGCCGGGCCTCGCCGGATTACACTACATCCTGTCGGACATCACCATAATTTGTCACATCCCACCACCGGATTTCATCACATCCCATCAGATCTCACCGGATTTCGTCACATCTCGTTGAACTAATAAATAAAGCGGATAGATGGAGAAAAATAGAGCTCCAACGACTATTGCGGGAAAGAAAAAGGGAAAGACAGAGAAAACTATTAAATAATGAGACGAGATGAAGGTGATCACATTAAATAAAACAATATAACTATATGAAAAAAAAATTCAATTTATTGGCATTTCATCTTGATTATCACGAAGGCGTATCCCAAGTTGCTCTCAAACCCCACCCAACCAACTCAATGGGACTCTGAGCTACAGTTTAAGAGGCTAGGGTTTGCTGGATGAGAATTTTCATGTAAAATATTGTTTTTTATAGTTAGAATTTTTTCCACCATTTCGGCTGAAATTTTGAAATTTCAGTTTCGATTTGGACTGAAACCAGGCACGAAATCGAAGATTAAAACCATGGTAGACAATGTTAGCAACTTTGGCGATGTGAGAGGCTTTGGAATAGGGTAAGAAATGCATCATGTTTGAAAACCTGTTCATTACCACGAGAATGGAGTTGTATTTGCTGCGACTTTTCGGTAACCCTACTAGTACGAAGTCCATACCGACGTCTTGCCAAGGACAATCAGGAACGGGAAGAGGGGTGTACAAGCCAGTGTTCTGTATATGCTACTTGGTTAATTGGCAAGTACGACACTTGTTGGCGATTTTTGTAGTGTCCCTCATTAATCTAGGCCAAAAGAATCATTGCTCTACCATGCCAATGATTTTATTCCTTCCAAAATGACCAACTAATCCTCCAGCATGGAGTTCCCAAACAAGAAGTTCCTTAGAGAGGTTTGGGGGATACACAGTTGTTTACCCTAAAAAAGAAATCATCTACCATAAGGTAGTCAGTAATCTCTATAGTACGACCTGATAGGACGGTAGTGTAGATCTCAGTAAAATTTGGGCAACACATGTAGTCTTCGATCATGCGTTCAAAACCCGTGACTTGAATACTCACAGAGAGGGGCATCGACACACATCAACTTAAGGCATTTGTTGTCTTATTGTCAACTCCCTCTTTATGACATAGTACGAATGTATATTCCTGAAGGAATTTTACCCATTTCCCATGTCGTGTGCTTAATCTCTTTTGAGAATTAAGATACCTCAAGACTTAATGATTGAAGTATAGAATAAATCTGAAGTAACAGATAATGACGCCAGTAGCACAGTGCTTGAACAACTGCGTAAAACTCAGTGTCATAGATTGAGTATTTCCTCTTGGCGTCATTCAACTTCTCACTGAAATAAGCAATATAATGTATTTCCTAGATTAAAACTCCACCTATGCCCAATCCAGAAGCATCACATGCAACTTCAAAAGGCTTGAAAAAGTCTGGGATACTGGCCTTCCATCATCCGGATCTTTATTTCGAGAAATGCCTTTGACGATGCTTTGGTTCCTTGAAAATCACCCTTGAGAATACAGTCCATTATTGGCGCAGTGAATATGCTAAAGTTCTTGATGAACCGCCTATAAAAAGTAGCTAAGTCGTGAAAGCTTTGCACTTCAAATAAGGTACTAAGTTCGGACCAATCAAGAATAGCTTTGACCTTTTGTGGGCCCGCCGACACACCTTCAGAAGATACAACAGTCATGAATGAACATTTCTTGAGGTTGGTGTCAAGACTTTCTTGCCTTAAAATATAGCAGACCTTTCAGAGATGCTCGAGGTATTGTTCCTTAGTCTTACTATAGATCAAGATGTCGTCAGGATAGACAACAAGGAACTTCCCCATAAAGGGTCTAAGCACCTGAGCCATGACACGCATGAATGTGCTTGGTGCATTTGTCAATCCAAAGGGCATGACTAACCATTTGAATAGCCCATCCTTGGTCTTGGAAGCTATCTTCCATTTGTCACCAGGGATAATACAAATTTGGTGGTAATGTCGATCTTGGAAAAGACTGTGGACTTGACATTATGTCGAGCATGCCATCCAAACAGGGTATCGAAAACCAATACTTGACCGTTTTCTTGTTCATAGTCTTGTTGTTGATGCATATCATCCACGTACCGTCTTTCTTTGGGATAAGGAGGGTTGGCACTGCGCAAGGACCATTATTACCAAGTCGGAAGCCGGAAAAAAATCGGTAAGGGAAAAAAATAAAAAAATCGGAAAAGAATCGAAAAAAAGACGATAAATTATCATCATAATTTTCATAATCAAGCTGAAATTTTCACAATAATAAAGAGGACTGATAATGCAAAAGTTGTCACCTGTGTAGTAGACTCTGATTCCTCAAGCTTAATTAGTTGTTGGGTTTTCGAATTAGCAAGGAATTAATGAAATGTTCACAATTTTTCAGCAGGAGTCCCAACAATTCAATTAAAAAATAAGCAAAGGAGTTCCAACAAAAAAAAATAGCAAAGGGGAGGAGGGAGGAGGGGACTGAGGAGGGTGGGAGGGACTGAGGAGGGAAGAGGGGGACTGAGGAGGGTGGCGGGGGACTGAGGAGGGAGGAGGGGACTGAGGAGGGTGGAGGGAGGACTGAATGAGGGAGGAGGGTAGCGGAAGACTGAGGAGGGTGGCGGGGGACTGAGGAGGGAGGAGGGGACTGAGGGATGACTGAGGAGGGAGGAGGAGGGATGGTTGAGGAGGGAGAAGGGGACTAAGGAATGACTAAGGAGGGAGGAGGAGGGATGGTTGAGGAGGGAGAAGGGAGGAGGGAGGAGGACTGAGGAGGGAGGTGGAGGTGACTGAGAAGGAAGGAGGAGGAAGGGGGAGGCAACTTAGGAGAGAGGACTGAGAAGGACTCACATGCGATTGTGAGCCGCCAGGAGTCCATTGTTCGATCGTCGGAGCAGTAGATCGCCGATCGCCCAAAACCCTAAGCCAGACGACGAGACACAGAGGCCAGAGGACTCGATCGAGATGGTTTAAAAATGCAGGCTCTGGTAGGGTAGGGTCGGTTTAGGTTTAAAATGGGAAAATCGCGTAAAACGTGTTTAATTCGCGTAAGTTGGCGATTTTTTGAAAAAATCGCGATTTAAATCTATAGCAATCGTTGTGGGATGAAGTCACGATTAAATCGCGATTTATTCAAAAAATCATAAAAATCACCGACTTTGGTAACACTGGCAAGGATTGAGACTTTTCCTAACGAACCCTTTTTGAAGTAGTATGTCTACTTGTCGTTTTAAATAAGCATATTTAGTAAGGTTGAGCCTACAATGGAGAAACTTTGAGAGAGTAGTTCTTGGGACCAAGTCAATAGCATGTTGGATGTCATGCATTGGAGTTAGTTCATCAGGAAGATCCTCAAGGAACATGTCTTGAAATTCTTTCAAGAAAGGTTAAACCTCTTTTGGGGTTATCCCTAAGAGTCAGAAGTAACATCCTTGGAATATAGTACAAAGACTACAGATAATTGTGTTGCTTTCATCTCAAATTCCTTCGAGCTAATGATTTGTAGTCGCTTCTCAAGTTGTTATCGCCATTCTTTCCAACAAAGGGAGCAGAAGCACTAGGAGGCAAAGGATTCAGACTAATCTCCTTCCCCTTGTAGATAAAGAAACACGATTGGATTTACCATAAATGGTGACATCTAGGTCGTAGAGCTAAGGTATGCTAAGGATGATGCACCCGACATTCATGGGGATGACAACACATCAGACTTTATCCTTATATTCAATGAAGTTTATTGGAACAATGCAACATTCAGATAATGGTATGGATGTCTTGTCGACCCACGACATGTTGTACGGACTGAGATGAGGCACTGACTTCAATTGTACTCTTTTAACAGGGTTGTGGACACCGCATTGACGCAACTCCCAGTGTCGATGATGATCTTACAGTTGTGCTCTCCACATTTGAAGTGTGAAAAAATATAGAGATATCTCTATTCACCATCATCTTTTTTATGTTGAGCAAGGACACACCTAACTACGATAAAAGGTGAAGGTCCCTTTGTGAAGCTAGCTTGTATGCATCGTGGTCGATCCTCAATTTCATTCAGTTCATCAGAATCGACATCAGTTCATAGACTACCACATTTTGGTCTTTTGTTTCCTTATCTTCCTGTTCTTCGATGACCAAAGATTTCTTTGTATGGCATTGATTGGCAATATGCTCATAATCACATTGATGGCAATATGCCCATAGTCGAATCATCGATAGCATTGTTCTCCATACGCTCTAGGCTGATCACCTAAGATTCCTTTGTTCTTAAAATTACTATAGTTGGAAGTACCAGGATTTTGAGATCCTCTAGCTTGATTCTCACTGTTGGGCTTGCTCCAATTATTGGGCTTGATGGTTGATATTTTTTTATCGAAATCACTTGAAGGTGAGTTTATTGTTGTATAGCTCTAAGTCCTAGACTAGCTTGTATGCATGTTCCAAAGTGTTGACTTAATGAAGGAGGAGTTCATTTTGAAGGTCATCTTGCAAACCAAACCTAAACCTAGATAAGGTCAATTCCTCACTTTCCTGTGCGTTGCAACGCATGAAGAATTCATGAAAGCAAGTGATGTACTCAGTTATGAGGGCTTTCCAGCCACTGATCTAATAATTGATTCGAGTAGGAAACATGGAGATATTTTTGTTTTAATTTCTCCTTCCTTTCATCCCACTGTCCAATTGGAGATTAGTTTGCCCTATTGATCAGGTCTTCTACCGCATTCCAGTACAATTTAGCTAGACCCTCGTCCTCCTCCTCCTCTTCTTGGATCACACAAAGATTTGAGAAGTAGATGATAGAAGAAGAGAAGGGGGATGATATGGATCATCTGATGGAATCAAATTCAGGATTCAATGCAATCAAACAAATTTTATTAATATCGTTCATAATCACAAAAGAGAAGGGCCAAGCTCTTATATAATGAACCGGCTTACATCCATAAGCATCCATGAACAAGATGGGACTAAACATGTAATTTGTTACCAAAGTCTAAATATTACCCCAATAAATGTGACGAAAATAACAAACTAAATAGCAAATAAATAAAAAAGCTAATGGGCCCCTGGTTAAAGGCCTCTGGCAAAGACCGGCTACTCTCCTAACTAGAGTGAGATCGGGGTAGCTCTAACATGCCTGCGACGCATGTAAACCCGCTGAAAGGGTACAGAAGGGCACGTGTCCACACCTGGTGCAGGTGCAGATTTGTCGGCGCATAGCGGACCAGGTTGCCGACGGGCAATAAACCCGAGAGAGAGGGTTGTTGGTCTCGATTGGTCGAGGAAATTTTCTTTTTGTTGGAGTCATCTTATAGGGTGATCTAAGTTTGTAATACCCTTATGTAATATAATGGAAATTTCCTGCCTGACTGAGGGATGTAGCCCGGGTAGTGGGTGAATAAGGTAAAAAAAATTGATGGTGTGCTCTCCGGATGGTTGCTCTGCTGCTATTAGTTTATCAGAGCTCTAAGACTAGTTGATACCCAGTTATTGAAAGGAAAACAAGATACAAATTTCATTCATCATGGTTCAAATATTAAAAGAAAAAAAAATCCATTCATCAAATTTGTCTCCATTGTTTCACTTAGGTTAATTTGGGTGGTATCTTAGTGGGAGGAGGAAGGGGGAATTACTTGGAGGCGGCGACGGATTCCTCCTCGAGCCACTGCCGGATCTGGCGCATGTTGCGGCGGAAGATGGTGGCGGATTGCTTGACGTCGCTGCGGAGGAGAACGACGGCCGCGCTCACGGCGGCCACCGTCAGGATGAAATTGGTCAGGGCCATCGTCCCTAAAATCCCTTGTCGATTCGGTGCTTCTCCGGTTGGGGCCTGAACTAGACTTATAAATATACTTTTATTAAAAAAAAAATATTTCTAAAATCTATATTTATATTTATAGCAATTACTCGGTTACTAAAAAGTGGAATATCGAGCTATTTACAGCACATAAATTATAAAAGGAGATTTTTTTTATAATAATATTTTAAAATTATAAATTTATTAAAATCTATATAACATGTCACGGCGGTCTACGTGCTAACTAGACAAAATGGCACCAAAAGCTGACTAGACAAAACAATTGCTGACTAGACCAAAAAAAAATTCAAACATACTGACTACAAAAAAAAATTATAGAAATTTTTTAATTACTGTTGTTTCCCTCTTTCGTATTATCACATGCGTTCCCCTTCAAATCAATGACCCTGTATCACCTCCTCCCCAAATCCCTTTCTTTCACGCCTTTCAAAATACCGAGCCCCCTCATCTCGCCCCTCTGTCAGCTCCCTCCAATCCCCCAAATCCCGTGGCTTTCTTTAAGACCCCTCAAAATCCCGAGCCCGCGCATTTCGCCCCTCTGTCAGCTCCCTCAAAAACCCCAAATCCCGTCGTCTCTTTCAGCCCCCTCAAAATCCCCCTCTTTCAGCTCACTCAAAAACCGGAATCCCCTCATCTTGCCCCTCTTTCAGCCCCCTCATCGTGGCGCCCGCCATTCACGCCTACCTCTTCCATGCGAGAAGAACGCCCCCCTCTCCCCTCGCCCCGCCCTTCATGCGATGTCCCCCCTTGCCCGCCCTTCACGCCCCCCTATTCGCCTCCGTCATCGATCCACCCATTCCCCTCAAAATCTCGAGCCGCCCTTCAAGACAATCGAGAGAAGATCGCACCTCTGCGACCACCTCCCATGATCGCACAAAATCCGGATGATCCCGGTATGGAAATCCTTAAATTCCCTTTCTATTTTTGCCCAATTCCTTTCATTTCAAATGCACTCACCCCCTACCCTTCAGCCTTATTTGATCTGCAAAAGCCATCGACCCTTGCCGCACCATCGTCAAGGAGGAATCAACCCCTCAACGCACCAAATATCAGTCCACCAGGTATGGCCTCTCTCTCTCTCTCTCTCTATCTCTCCTTTGGATCATAGGGCATAGAGAATATTGTTCCTCTGTCTTTTTTTCTCAAAATGATTCTCTTTTTTTTTTGTGTGTGTTTTTCATAGAAAAAACATGGTCTCATAAAACTTAATCCTTTGGAGGAATCAAGCACTCAACGAACGCAAGCTCAATCCATCAGTTAAGGCCTCTCTCTCTCTCTCTCTCTCTCTCTCTCTCTCTCTCTCTCTCTCTCTCCTCTATTTTCAGATAAAAAATAATTCTTTCCATTTTTTTTACAGCAACAACATAAAGAATACTGTTAATCTGTTTTTTTTTTTTAAAATGATTCTCTGTTAATTTTTTGTGTGTTTTTCATATTTGTTGCACTTGATTTGCTACACTTGCTTATTCTTGCCCTCTTATTTGAATGAATCGCACTTGCTTACTACCCAATCTTAATGGTCGATTGATTTGCTGCACTTGCTTATTCAGTGCACTTGCTTATTCTTGCCCTCTTTTAGTGGATTGCAATCACAATTGATTGCATTTTTAGTGGTCGTGTAATGCAATCTTTTAAGAGATTGATATGTAAATGCAATCCACTAAAAGATTGCATTCAGCTGTGTAAATGCATTTTTTACACTAAAAGATTACATTTTTACGCTAAAAGAAGGCAATATGAACAAAATCCACTAAAAGATTGCATTTTTACACAGCTTTTCCAAAAAGATCGATTTTTTACAAAGCTGAAGGCAACATGAAAGCAAAAGATTGAATTTTTACACAGCTTTTCCAAAGAATATTGTTCCTCTGTTTTTTTTCTCTCAAAATGATTCTCTTTTTTTTTGTGTGTTTTTCATAGAAAAAATATGGTCTCATAAAACTTAATCCTTTGGAGGAATCAACCACTCAACGAATGCAAGCTCAATCCACCAGGTAAGGCCTCTCTCTCTCTCTCTCTCTCTCTCTCTCTCTCTCTCTCTCTCTCTCTCTCTCTCTCCTCTATTTTCAGATAAAAAATAATTCTTTCCATTTTTTTTACAGCAACAACATAGAGAATATTGTTAATCTGTTTTTTTTCAAAAAAATGATTCTCTGTTAATTTTTTGTGTGTTTTTCATATTTGTTGCACTTGATTTGCTGCACTTGCTTATTCTTGCCCTCTTATTCGAATGAATCGCACTTGCTTACTACCCAATCTTAATGGTCGATTGATTTGCTGCACTTGCTTATTCAGTGCACTTGCTTATTCTTGCCCTCTTTTAGTGGATTGCAATCACAATTGATTGCATTTTTTGTGGTCGTGTAATGCAATCTTTTAAGAGATTGATATGTAAATGCAATCCACTAAAAGATTGCATTCAGCTGTGTAAATGTATTTTTTACACTAAAAGATTGCATTTTTACGCTAAAAGAAGGCAATATGTAAAAAATCCACTAAAAGATTGCATTTTTACACAGCTTTTCCAAAAAGATTGATTTTTTACACAGCTGAAGGCAACATGAAAGCAAAAAGATTGATTTTTTACACAGTTTTTGCATTTAGCACAGCTTTTTGGACATCATTGATTTTTACACAGCTTTTGCATTTAGCACAATTGATTTTTGCACAGCTATTAGATATCTTTTTGTGACAATTGTGCTAAATTTTAATTGATTAGTTAGAATTAATGGATTACAATATGTTGGAAATGATTGCGTCAATGATAGAGGATGGCAATATGTGATTTTGCTGATTTTTTGTGAGTTTTGCTGATTTTTATTATGATTTTGCTGATTTTTTGTGAGTTTTGCTGATTTTTTTATTATTTTTACTGATTTTTTGGGTGCCAATCATACTCTTCCTTTCTTTATTAGTCTCTTGGCTTTCTTTGTCTGCATGCAACTGAACCTAAAGGTTCTCCCGATTACTTCTATTTTTTGGGTTTCCATTTTTTTGGTGCAATTAGATTAAACTTTGATTTCTTTTTGTAAATTTTTGCTGATTTTTTTGCAGATTTTTTTTTGCTGATTTTTACTGATTTTTACCGTCAATCTAAAAGTAACTAGCATCAGAATTAAGAAACAACTACCATGTAAAAGTAAGCAACTATATTTTATAATAAAAATGTCAAGGCCAAGTAATATACTTCTGATTGCAATTAACATTTTCATTACCTTTCTTCAATGCACATGTCTACTAATAACGAATCTTCAGTAGTAGCTGAAAATTGCAGCGCACATTAGCAATTCATATTCAAGATTAGCTATCATATAATATTTCATGTTTCGAAGCACTTTATTTAGAGAAAAAGAAAATAGAAAAAACCTGACATTGTAGTAAACACTATACAAAAAGGATAAACTACCACATGATAAGTTGTTGCATTGTGGAGCCAATTACCATTGTTATTGTCACAAGAACGCGGCCTTCGCTATTATCTTTTGGGTGTTTGGCTATATGGCTTATATTTAGTGCCTTAGAGATCAATTCAGTTTCTACATCCATCCACCCTTCTCTCTTTGCTTAAATGATTTACCAAGTCTCGAAGAATCTTGGAGGACTGTCACTCACCTATTTGAGTTTAGACTACATAAATCGATCCCAATTTGACTGAAATTGGACAAATTTCCACCAAAATCGTTCATTTTATAAAAACATAACTTTCAGCAACATTTGACCAAAATCTGACTCTCTTTTTTTACCGACCAAAATCGGGCATGTAAAACCCTGGTTTCCAGTCTACAGTGTACGGGGTAATATAATTTGGATCATGTTCTTTACTGTTGAATGCAAATTATCAATCTTCTAATATAAAATGATCTATCTGCAAGAATTTAAATATGAATATATTATTTTTGAAAAAAAGATGAAACAACCCAGCAATAATTGAAAGATCACATTTTCTCTATTGTTACATGGAGCAATTTAATACCCAAACTGAAAAAAGGACAAAGAGGATACTCTGTTATGTAACAAATCATGCACTGCCATAGATATTTTTCTTCACTATTCTAATTTATCTTGTACTAGTTGAACTACAATATATACTTGAAGCAGAATTTTCCCTAGATTAATCCTCATCTGCCATCCACCACTGAATGACGCCACCAACCGGTCAGAGTCCTCAGGTGTGAACCCATGCTCAGGCATTAGCTTATTGATCTTCACATCCACCACATCCGAGGTGAGATTCCTTTAAATTCAATGCTTTTAATCCTGACCTTTGTCCCTTAGTTGTATTTTTTTAATAGAATAATGGCATAATGTTGTTTTGCTCAATCGAGAGCCATTCGTGACTCGATCTCCCGATCCCTAATCTTTCTCTCTCTTAGATCAGCAATATTGCATTGTCTTCTGATTTTGGATCTGATTTTGAATCCAAAATACTGATTTTACTAATTTTTCAACCTAGATTTTGGATTTTGGGTTATGATTTAAGCCCAAAATGTTGATTTTGCTAATTTTTGTCCGAAATGCTGATTTTTGCCCGAAATGCTGTAAATCAGATTACTTCTATTTTTGCCCGAAATGCTGATTTTGCTAATTTTGTTTATGAATACTTCGAGCTCGAAGTCTTCTATGCCTACGTACATGAGCTTGGTCAAGAAGTACCATATGATCTTAGCTTGGTCAAGAAGTACCATATGATCTCAATTTACATTTTAAAACCCCATAAATAATTAATTTTCTCTCTGGGATTTTTTTTTTGTCGAGAAATTCTTGCATTGTAATTCTTACGAGGATTTTCACTTTCACATCACTTCAGATCATAGGGGTAGATTGTTTCTGTTTGTTGCTGAAAAATCCAAGCAATGTTTGTTGCTGAAAAATCCAAGCAATGATATGTTTCACCAACTAAGTGATGAAGGTTTTTTTTTTTTTCTGGAGTAAGGATCATAATCTTCTCAAAAAAATATAAACTAAGTAATTGATGCTTAATTCTGGAATAATAGGATCACATGGCTTCGGTTGGCCTCTGCTTCTTTCGGTCGGAATTTTGTTAAAAAAAAAGAAAGACGAAATGAGCCAGTTTCGATGGGCCCCCCATCGTTTCATCTGAAATTTCAGTGGAACCCCTTCATTTTTGGTCAAAATCCTTGAAATTTCATCGAAATCGGAACAGATCCGTATTTTGACCCCCCCTTTCGTTTTGGTCCAGATCGAAACCGATATATTTTAGCAAATTTTTAAAATTTGGAACAAAATTTCTAACCCTGCCATGTTTGTTAGCGGGGTTTTCGGTAAGGAAGTGCCCTATGTTGGTACAAAGCCATTCTGTATGGGGTATTCTCTAAGGGCCTCATAAGGTGATATGGCAAGGAGATCCTGTGGGGTATTCTCTTAGTTGGTACAAAGCCATTCTGTATTATGCTCCCTTACCCAGAAATGCCCTTTGTTCCTGGAGGGTGCTGCATGTCAAGCTTTTTACCCATGAGGAAAATTTTAAAATAAGCATCAAGTAAACATTAAGATAGTGAAGTGGAAACTTTGAAGCATTTATTCTTCCGACGTTGGTTGTGAAACTCACTTAAGAATTTAGCACTTTTGAAGTTGGTTGGAGAGCTACTAATGATAGTAGCTTGAATACTTCAGCCGAAGATTAATGTCTTCTTTTTTGGAAATTAAAAGTACCTCATGAGTGCTTGCTCTTTGATTTCAGTTTAGGAACACATGCCGACCGCTTTGTTTCAGTTATAAACACTATTTTATAATCTTTTACATGGCCATCAATAATCCTACAACTTATTTGTTGGATCATACCTTATAGCATGTTGAAGGTGTCCTTTCATTGGATGCCACTTTTTAACCCGGATGCTTTACGGGCTTCATTTAACCCGTGCTTTTACTATATATTTTGCATGCAACTACTGCTTCAGAGCTTCCTTTAGTGGCTTAGCCATAGATAAGTGTGACTTATGTATATGGTTGTGTTTTGAGAACTAGCAAATCTTAAGAGCTTCCTTTCTAAATTTATATGGTTGTGTTTTGAGAACTAGCAAATCTTCAGAGCTTCCTTTACTAAATTTATAAGCTGTAAATCATATTTTTAAATTAGATTACTTCTATTTTTGCCCGAAATGCTGATTTTGCTAATTTTGTCTATGAATACTTTGAGCTCGAAGTCTTCTTGCTGATCACTCCCAGGAAATTGCATCCATCATAACAATTCAATAATATTTTTAACAGGAAAATCAATATATTATGTTGTACTACAGAGGTCGTATGGTCATGCATGCATTCATGGCTTTCGAGAACAGATGGTATACCGTAGATGACATGCTTCATCCCATGACGTTCGATACTTCAACGGGAAAAAGAAGACTCATGTACCTGCAGATGTTTGACTCGATTCCTGAGGATGGGTTACAAAAAAATTACACGGAGATACAAAAAAATGGACAAAAGCAGACCATCGTTATCTTCGCCGACCCCGTGAAAAATAAAATTGTACTAATTCGTCGTCTGCATTTGGGTGTTTTAGTATAAATAGAGCTTTGTAATGAAGGGAAAATAAATTATCATTTTGTTTTAGTATAAATGTTTATTAAGTATAAGAACCAATCGTCGAGCATAATTTTTATGATTAATGATACATTGTTAAGCCTATAATTAAATATACAGAAGGTCTAAGTTCTCCACATGACCCTCCATGATACATTGTCAAGCCAATAATTATTTATACAGATGCTCTAACCTTGAATTTATCATCATGTGAAATATCGTTTATATAAGGATTTATAGCTTCGTTCCAATCGACACTGGCTTAATTTATATATGTGGTTTAATTTATAAGTCTTGCGTAGCATTTTATTGGACTACCATTTTCTTTATTGAAGAAACATTTATATTTTTCTTTCCATATTTCAAAAAAAAAAGCACAAACTAAAATTGGCACGATTTATGATATTCTCTTTAGGTGCAACTATGGATCTCATGCCCTCACCCCCAAGTACACCGGAATACGTTCTTGCGACCTCTCCAGAGACACTAGCAGTTGGGTGTGATCAAGAGGTAGTGGCCAATGATCAAACTGAACTTGAGGACATAACACTTCCAGACCTGTTAAATCAGACCGACGTAGCCTTCCACGCAGTTACCCCGAGTAATGTCGCTTCAAAGGTATGGTGTTAGTCCTTTTTTATATAAATAAATTATATTTGTATTCTTAATCAAGTTTAAATCAAATTTATTGGGTCACTTAGTATAAGCTTTCATATCAAGTTTAAATCGTTTATTGGGTCACTTAGTATACAATACTAGTAAAATAGGAATACAGTTTTATATACTACCTTTAGATACCTTTTATTAAAAAACTAAAATTTAAGTGATATATTCTAAAATATGATATATAATGAATCTATTAATAACTGCAATAGGCTTCATATCTTCAATCGGAACGTGAGTTTTTAGAGATTTCAACATTGCAACTATAGCAACAGAATAAAACAAGAAAGGATCCGAAGACAACGTTCCAGTCACGTTCAACGGGGCAGCTTGCTAGAAGGCAAAGGGAAAAGGAGGAAAGAGCTAAGGGAAAGGCCGTGGCGATAGGACCATTTCACAATTTAGAATTTTCGGCTAAAAATTTTGAGATATCAGATAACCATGTATTGCAACAAGGGCGGCAGAAGAAATCAAGAAAGGATCCTGAGATAATGTTTTTGTCACGTTTCTACGGGTCAACTTGCTAGGAGGCAAAGGGAAAAGGAGGAAAGAGGAAAAAGGAATGGCGTGATGATAGTACCATTTGATAATTTAGAATGTCCTGGTGGAAATCTAGAGATATCAGATAACCCTACATGTTATTCATGTTTATTTAATCAACTTGCTAACATCGAAAGAGAAAGGGAGGGAAGATGCAAGGCAAATGCCGTAGCGATATTATCAGTTGAAAATCTGGAACAACACCCGGTTCTAAATCCCGAGCCACCACTGGTTGAAAATCTGGAACAACACCCGGTTGTAAATCCCGAGCCACCATTAGTTGAAAATCCAGAACTTCAGCTGGTGCCCAACACGTAAGTTGCATATTTTTAACATAGACTTATCATTTATTATTGTCATTATCATTTGTAAGATATAACAAAACCTGTATTGTAAACTTGAACTTAGGAATATATTATTTCGTATACAGAAATAGAGAACTAGATGCATCTGATGAGGATGAGGATTTGAATGAACCTATATTACATCGAGAACAACTAGATCGTTATTTCCTTGGTCGGATGGATGTCGTGTGCCCCACATGTTCGGCTTTGCATTTTATTGAGGAGCGATTAGCTAAATCCTCTGTGAGGTCACCAAGATTCGGTAAGTGTTGTCTTGAAGGGAAGATCAGACTACCGTTGCTTAGAGAGCCACCCCGGCCGATTAAGGATTTGTTCGACGGTGATGATAATCGTTGCAGATCATTCCGGCTCCATGCTCGCGAGTACAATAATGCTAACGCATTCACAAGCCTCAGAGTGCAGAGAGATTCACGTGCTATTAATGGCCGAGGACCTAGACCATTCACGATACATGGCGAACTTCGACACCAAACAGGTGCATTATTGTCGAGACCAGATCAAACGCCTTCGTACGCCCAGTTGTATATCTATGATCCAAAACAGGCCTTACAATTTCGAGAAGAAAAGAATGAGAAACTCGATCATTACATCCTACAGATTATACAAGACACTCTTATTGAGTGCAATCCATTCATCGCTAAGTTCAAAAGAGCACACGAATTATTAAGTTCATTGGATAATAAAAGGTCGGATGTTCATGCCTACCTGCATTATTCCAAAACTAACGACCGACGACGCTACAACTTGCCCAGTTCTGATGAGATTGCGGTGGTCCTGCCAGGAGACGGTACAGAATACTCGAAAGTTCGAGACATTAAACTCTACTTGCATAGTGAACAATCATTAATGACCATCAGCGAGTGTCATCCAGCGTATCTGCCACTCCACTACGTGCTTCTTTTCCCATACGGTGAGCTAGGGTGGCACGAAGGTATGAAGAAATGGGACACAGTTAGAAATGAGCCAACAAATACAAGACTCACGCAGATGGACTACTATTGCTACCGCCTGTTCCAACGACCTCAAGAATACTCAACGATCCTCCGAGCATCTAAGTTGTTCCAAGAGTTTATCGTCGATGCTTGGGCAGCGACGGAGCAGAATAAGATGAACTGGTGCAGAGCCAACCAAAAAAAGCTTCGTGCAGAGTTGTATCAAGGCTTGACTGATATTGTCGCACAAGGCCTTGACCCCAATCAAGTCAGAAAAAGGATTCTCCTACCATCCACGCATATCG
Organism: Chamaelirium japonicum; assembly: GCA_947650365.1. NCBI lineage: Eukaryota > Viridiplantae > Streptophyta > Magnoliopsida > Liliales > Melanthiaceae > Chamaelirium > Chamaelirium japonicum. Next base: position 32,476,565 of record OX393552.1, read on the forward strand.
GAAGTCCACGCCATATGTTTGAGATATTTCAAGACTTCATGGCAATCACGCGGTACAACCATCATCCGGATATATTCCTAACTATGACTGCTAATCTAAAATGGGACGAGATTACACAAGAATTGATTGGTGGTCAGAAGTCAACAGATCGTCAGGATTTAGTTGCTCGAGTTTTTGAGTTGAAGAGAAAAGCACTTATGAAGGAGATAAAGGTTAACGGGGTTTTCGGTAAGGAAGTTGGTCACGTCTATACTATTGAGTTCCAGAAGCGGGGACTACCACATATGCACGCGTTGATATTCCTACATTCCCAGGATAAGATTCGAAACTCTACGGATATGGACAAGGTGGTACGAGCAGAGCTCCCGAGCCGTGACGATCCAGATTTGTACCAAACAGTCACCACATGCATGATATATGGGCCTTGCAGTGCCAGGAACAAGACAGCACCCTGCATGGAGAGCGGACGATGCACAAAGAGATATCCACGAGACTTCTGTGATGCAACCACAATGGATCAGGACGGGTATCCCATCTATCGTAGACGCGACACTGATAGCTTCCATACGCGAAATGGTCATCTAATTGATAATCGAGATATAGTGCCGTATAATCCGTACCTAACAAGAAAGTTCAACTGTCATATAAACATCGAGGTCTGTGCCGGGTTGCGATGCGTTAAGTACATATATAAATACATCTACAAGGGGCATGATCGGACTACGATTGTTGTAGGAGGGGTGGACGAGATAAAGGATTACCTTGATGCCAGGTACATCGGTCCAACAGAGGCAGCATGACGGTTGTTTCAACACTCGATGCATGAGGAAATACCAAAAGTCGAGCGACTCGCTATTTATCTACCGGGTGAGCACCGAGTTCTGTTCAACCCTAACTTGGAAATGGAACAAATTCTTCATGATGCCAGTACCCAGAAGTCTACTTTGACTGCCTTCTTTGACTGCTGTGCGGTAAACCAATACGCTCGCAACCTGACATATCAGGAATTCCCGCAATATTTCGTGTGGAATAAGTAGCAAAAGAAATGGACCCAACGAAAATCTGGCTTTGCAATTGGCAGAATGTTCTTTGCAAGTCCCAACTCCGACGAGAGGTTTTATATGCGCCTTCTACTAACCGTCGTTCGAGACCCAACATCTTTTGAAAGCTTGCGCACTATTGACAATGTATTGTACAACACATTCAAGGCTGCATGTGTCGCGAGAGGATTGCTAGAGGATGATGAAGAGTGGGTCCAGTGTCTTGAAGAGGCATCAATAATGAATACTGGACACCAATTGAGGCGGCTGTTTGCCGTCATTCTTCTACAGTGCTACCGATCGAACCACATACCCTATGGAGGCGATTCCACGAAAACATCTGTGACGACCTGCCCCACAGGATACGCACCTCCTTTATCATCACGGAGCCAAATGAACATCAGGTCGAGGACTACGGACTCTATCTCCTTAATCAGTTGCTTACTGAGTCAGGTAAAAGTCTGGTCGACTTCCCCCAAATGCCAATTCCTACATCAAACTGGTGCAGAGTGCCCGATAATAGACTAATCATCGAGCACCGGCAACTGCAGCACGAGGCTGAACGGTCTGATCCCCAGGTGAATATCGAAACGTTGAATGCCTGCCAACGTAGTGCTTTCGAGCGGGTAGTTTCATCGATCACAGATAACATAGGCACAACGTTCTTCCTAAAATGGCGGAGCAGGGACTGGGAAGACTTTCTTATACAATACCTTGCCAATAATGTGTCGAAGCCTTGGTTATATCGTGGTCACCGTCGCATCGTCTGGGATTGCGTCGCTTCTTCTACTAGGCGGGCGGACTGCGCATTCCATGTTCAGCATACCGCTCGATGTCATGGATAATTCGGTATGCGGGTTCAGCAAGCAGTCGATCTAGGCAGAGCTCCTACAACAGGCTAAGCTAATCATATGGGATGAAGTGCCGATGCAGCACAAGTTTTGCGTTGAAACCGTCAATCGGACGCTGTGTGATGTACGTGTGGTTGACAGGCCATTCAGAGGCATCACTGTCGTACTTGGCAGAGACTTTCGCCAGATATTGCCGGTGATACCGAAGGGTACACGCGAGCAGATCATTGCCGCTACTCTCCGCCGATCATCAATATGGAAGTATGTACAAGTGCTAACTCTTACAATCAATATGCGACTGGCTTCAGGGAACAATCAAAATGTTGCTTTTGCAGAGTTCTTGCAACAGGTATTGACTACATTCAATTCCAATAATCAATTTTGATTATTGTTCTATATTATTCGTACGTATTCTCAAAATTCGTATGCATGTCTTACGATATCCCTCATATATTCCAGGTCGGTACAAACCCGCAAGAGGAATTGGAAATACCATCAGAGATGCACAGGTGCCCCACACTGCATGATCTGATCACCATGGTGTACCCAAACCTGGACGTGATCGAGGTTGTTACGCCACGATACTTGACGGAGCAGATTATACTGTCCGCAAGAAACGACGACGTTGGCGTGATCAATTGTGCAGCGTTAGACCAGTTTCCGGGGGAGTCCAAGTGCTACTTCGCAGCAGACTTGATTGCAGAAGACGAAAACGATCGGAATATTACATCCCAATACCCCCTTGAGTTCTTGAACTCACTAAACCCCTCAAGATTACCACCGTTCAAGTTGGAGCTCAAGGTAGGGAGTCCGGTCATACTTCTCAGAAATATCGCTCCAAAAGATGGTCTTTGCAATGGCACACGACTCATGGTGTCCAGATGCGCGACGCGAATCATCGAAGCAAGGATTCTAACCGGCGATAAAGCTGGCAACCTGGTTTTCATCCCAAGGATATCCTTGATCCCGTCAAATTCAGAGATCCCAATCAACATGACAAGACGCCAGTTCCCGGTCCGACTAGCGTACGCTATGACAATCAACAAGTCTCAGGGACAATCCGTGTCAGTCGTCGGTGTTGATCTACGTAGCGTGGTATTCACTCATGGATAACTGTACGTGGCACTCTCCCGGTGCACGAATTTTGAATCTGTCAGCGTTTTACTCCCGAAAGAAAGTCCAAACACCACGACAAATATTGTCTACCCAGAGGTTCTGTTGTAAATCAAAGGTAGGAATCGATGAACACACTTTATTTTTAATATTATTCTTCATGAAAGTACGTTCGATAATTTCTAACTCCATGCATTGTTATATTTCAGGAGTGTTTCATCTGCCACGATACTAGACGAGTGGAATGCCTGAGGACCTGCTGCCTGTGTGACTACACCGTCCACACGTAAGGAAACCTCAAAACCTGCTGCCTATGTGACTATACCGCCCACTACTGCCTGTGTTTCACACAAATTATTGTTTTCAACAGGTATTGCGTCAAGGACGAGGACTCATCTCCTTCGAAGGGTTGGCTTTGCCCGATGGATAAGGCCATAGTCGATGATTTAGCACACGATGTCGCTTAGAGATAATAGCTTTGATCTCAAATGTTTAAATGTTTTGGTAGTAGCGTATTGTTCATTTATAGCAGATTGTTAGTCATACTATCCATATGGTAGTGATTTTGTTGTTTTTGTCTCGAAGAATGCAAGAAGTTCATAGAGAATGTTGAATGTGGTATTATGCATTTATTACGTAGTTGGTGTAGCTGTGGTATGGTAGAGGGGAAGTGGGGAATGTTGGATGTGGTATTATGCATTTATTATGAAGTTTAAATAAAGTTGGTGTGCAGTTATTGGGTTCATAGATCGTTGTGGTCACATTTTGTTTCGTAATTTGTAATTGCTAATGGGTAGACCTGATCTCTGTTTCTGGAGTTATAAATCCTTTAATTTGTTATGTTCTTCGAGCTGGATGTCATCTATTAGTTTCAGTAGGTATTACACTATTGTGGCTTAATGTCAAGCTAACGACTTCAAAATTTGTTAATTCTTTAAAGTGTTTCATGACCCGTGCCTTCCTCTGAAGAACAATCAATTTGTCCGTGGTCCACCTTACTATGATGATCCCCGGCTCAGTTTCAATAACTTATGAGGCTTCTAATATTGTTAAGGATGAACTGCTTTCCAATTCATGACGATTCCGTATTGACCTCAACATTCTCTGGTCACCTGACAGCATATGTACCATATTACCTTTCTGATGTCCACATTAGTACTGGCTATTTTTGGGTGATGATTTTTAAGCATTTCAATGGTTTTCTTTTTTCAGGAACCCTTTCCTATGAGGGCCAATGTCCGATCGAGGCCGGGTAAATCGAGGACTGCTGGCGGTGAGGAGGTCCATCAGGGAAGTCCACCAAACTGCCTAAATGTAGAGGAATCCTCCAACGCACCGGACGACTCAGGAATCTGAATGACCCCAGCCGTTTTCACGGGCCTCTGACCTGTATAGCATTTGCTCTAGTTTTACCATCAATTTTGTTTTTCTGATGTCTACAGCTTGGAGAAATAGCTACAAAGCCTGAAGTTTTGGATGCGGGGGCTTCAATTTTCCTGGTTTTACATACACCAAGTCTGTAACTGAGGTTGGCGATGTACGAAGATTTTGATATTTAGGTGGCTGTGCTAGGAGTTAGAAGAGTTTTTTTAAAAATTGTACACTACTTTCCAAAAGTGAGGCGATGTTTTTGAGGATTTTCTTTCTTTTTTGCGTATTTTTTGAGTTGGGTGTGGTTCCTTTTTCCTCTCTTTACGTTGGGAAGGGTGACGAATGAGGTTTGGATCTGTTTCCTTAAGGTGTCTATGTAGACATCTATTTGTGAAGTTTTGTAGTGAGAGAATCTGTTTTTGTGTGTACCTTTCGAAGGCGGTCCGCTTTTTTTCCGACAGCTGTGTTGCCGCCGAAGGCGGCCCGCTGCAGTGCCGACAGGCACGGGCATGCACTAGTATTATTATAACTTTTGTTATTTTAAAAGTGGAGGTCTGACAACCACGTGGCCAGTCAGTTCTGAAAAACTCATCGCCATATTTGTTTATATTTTTTTTTTGTGAATTCTCGGTGAACCCTTTATTCCGGTTGCAGGGTTCTTAACGACACTGATTAATACTAAACCCTATAACCAGAATACATGATTCAGTTAACACTAAACCCTGTAATCTGAATACAGAGTTCAGTTAACACTAAACTCTGTAACCTGAATACAGAACCCTTTATCCTGGTTGCAGGATTCATTTAGTGTTAATCAATGTCATTAAGAACCCTGCAACCGGTATGCAAAGTTCACTAAGAATTCACAAAAAAATAAATACAAACAGACTGGCCACGTGGCGATGAGTTTTTTGGCGCTGACTAGCCAGTGGCAGTAAGAGCGCCACTTTTAAAATTACAAAAGTTATAACAATATTTTAATAAATTTATAATTTTAAAATATTATTATGAAAAATCCCCTTATAGAAGAAATTAAAGTTTTTAATGGAATATATGAGCCATTAAACCCATCCATAATTAACTTATCCAAAATTTTAATTCTTAAATTTAAAAAGGAGGTGAGCTGAAGTGGGCTTCGCTAGGTGGGCTATATACCTACATTGCAGCCATGGGCTTGAGTCGACTAGTGCATGTGTCCGGCTCTAACCCATTAGATGTAACCAATGACCTATCGAACAACTTATAAAAAAAGCACATAAGTGCTTAAACCCATCATATGTTTTCATACACAACTCGGATCGATGCACATAATGCACCGTTATGTAGATCTCACAAAACTAGATAAAGTGGACGTAGTTTACTATAGGTTTACGTGTAACTATTCCTCTATAGAAGGAAACGTCCGATGAAGAAGGGGTAAAAATAGGCATTTCTGAAATAGAACATTTGTCTTCTAATTATCGAAAATATCGAGCGTTACATGATCAATCTTTTATGAGAGTCACTTAAGGAGACACCATGTTTCCATCTGGAAATATAAAATTCTTATGGACTGCCTACGTTCCCTAGTATCAAATGCACGCAATTTACCAAGATTTAGGCATGCTTTAGGCCACACTGATTGGTAGGTCAAAGTATCAGACACCGAACATGGAGCCCATGGCACATCCTAGAATTTCGGATCTAGTAAACTAGTAGTAGAGCTACCCATGGTCTTGGATGGCAATACTTAAGACTAGGTACGCTCTCTTGATTCCGTTCAGCTCATTCTAAATGCACCAACACCACTTGACTTAGAATCAACATTTCAATACTTGAGATATACCACCCCTTTGTTTCGAGAATGTTATGGTCTTACAGTCTTTAACATACTGGATGTCTGCCCCAATAATTGGCTGTAAACCTGCTTTGATGTATATGGTAAACTCATATCTCTTGTATGTGGATTTACCCTACATACATAAGTAACCTAAGCTATACCAAAGTGAATTAGTGAATTTATGCATCTCATATACTAGGGTCTGTGAGTAATAGTAAAGCATGTTTAATTAGAGTCAGACATGATGGAATTGGCATGTAGGACTTACCAATACTAATAAGAGAGAGAGAGAGAGAGAGAGAGAGAGAGAGAGAGAGCTGTGGGGTTGGTGGTTTATACGAAGAGATAATGGGCTTGAGTAACGACGATTAATTGGGGGACACCAAATGAACTACTATTAAAAAGTGAAAACTATAAATAATAATTTATATTTATATATATAATATTACTTTTAATTCAAGTCAGGGGTAGAAGTGAGCATTGAATTTTTGATGTGAGCAAGGGGAATTCTCTCTCTCTCTCTCTCTCTCTCTCTCTCTCTCTCTCTCTCTCTCTTCTCTCTCACACACTCTCTCTCTCAACTCACAGTTGATTTTTGACACGTGTCTTATCAAATGGTAGGTGATCATCCTAAAAAAAAAACCTCCACGTACTCTAGACTAACTTGGCCATACGTTAGCCGCAAGATAATTTGGCTGCACCATAGACTGACTCATTCTATAGAGTTAGTCTATGGTGCGACAAAATTAACGTGCGGGTAACTTACAACCATGCTTTGGAAGTTTTTTTTTTTTTAGGATGATCAACATCTCTTTGATAGGCCACATGTCAAAAAATAGCTCATTCCAAGACCTCTAGGTGTATCAAATGTGCCTCCAAAATTTGATGGTTAAAACAAATGGTTAATAAAGCCGAGCACATTTGATGCACCTAGAGGTCTTAGGATGAGTTGTGTCTTATCAAAGGGTAGGTGATCATCCTCAAAAAAAAAAAAACCTCCTCGTGCCCTAAACTAACTTGGTTGAATATTATCCGCACGATAATTTGGCCGTACCATAGACTGACTTATTCTATAGAGTTAGTCTATGGTGCGGCCAAATTAACGTACGGCTAACTTTCAACCATGTTTTGGAAGTTTTTTTTTTTGAGGATGATGATCAGCATTCCTTTGATAGGCCACATGTTAAAAATCAGCCCATTCCAAGACTAGGTGTATCAAATGTGCCTCCGAAATTTGATAGTTAAAATGAACGGTCAATAAAGCCGAGCACATTTGATGCACCTAGAGGTTTTAGAATGAGTTTGATTTTTGACATGTGTCTTATCAAAGGGTAGGTGATAATCCTCAAAAAAACAATTAAAAAAAAACCTCCACGTGCCCTAGACTAACTTGGTCGCACGTTAGCTGCATGATAATTTGGCCGCACTATAGACTGACTCATTCTATAGAGTTAGTCTATGGTACGACCAAATTAACTTGTGGCTAACTTACATCCATGCTTTGGAAGTTTTTTTTAAGGATGATCAACATCCCTTTGATAGGCCACATGTTAAAAATCAGCCCATTCCAAGACCTCTAGGTGTATCAAATGTGCCTCCGAAATTTGACGGTTAAAATGAACGGTCAATAAAGTCGAGCACTTTGATGCACCTAGAGGTTTTAGAATGAGTTGATTTTTGACATGTTTCTTATCAAATGGTATGTGATCATCCTCAAAAAAAAAAAAACCTCCATGTGCCCTAGACTAACTTGGCAGCACGTTAGCCACAAGATAATTTGCCCACACCATAGACTGATTCATTCTATAGAGTTAGTCTATGCTGCGACCAAATTAACATGCGGCTAACTTACAACCATGCATTGGAAGTTATTTTTTTTAATTTTTTTTGAGGATGATCAAGATCCCTTTGATAGTCCACATGTCAAATATCAGCCCATTCCAAGACCTCTAGGTGTATCAAATGTGCCTCCGTGATTAAAATGAACGGTCTATAAAGCCTAGCACATTTGATGCATCTAGAGGTCTTAAAATGAGTTGATTTTTGGCATGTGTCTTATCAATGGGTAGGTGATCATCCTCAAAAAAAAATTTAAAAAAAACCTCCACGTGCCCTAAACTAACTTGGTCGCATGATAATTTGGCCGCACCATAGACTGACTCATTCTATAGAGTTAGTTTATGGTGCGGCCAAATTAACGTGCGGCTAACTTACATCCATGCTTTGGAAGTTATTTTTAATTTTTTTTTTTTAGGATGATCAAGATCTCTTTGGTAGACCACATGTCAAAAATCAGCCCATTCCAAGACCTCTAGGTGTATCAAATGTGCCTCCGAAATTTGACGGTTAAAATGAACGATCAATAAAGCCGAACACATTTGATACACCTAGAGGTCTTAGAATAAGTTGATTTTTTACATTTGTCTTATCAAAGGGTAGGTGATCATCCTAAAAAAAATAATTAAGAAAAAACCTCTACTTGCCCTAAACTAATTTGGCCGCACATTAGCCGCGCGATAATTTAGCCACACCATAGACTGACACTATATATATATATATATATATATATATATATATATATATATATATATATATATATATATATATATATATATATATATATATATATATATATATATATATATATATATATATATATATATATATATAGAGAGAGAGAGAGAGAGAGAGAGAGAGAGAATAAGGGTTATGAGCTGACAGCCCATTTGCTGGAATAAGCTGTCACCTACAGCCGTCCGATTCCCATCATCCAATGGTCCATTTTTTTTTTAAACACAATTGAATTACAAATGTATACCAACCCCCCCCCCCCCCCCCCCCCCACCTCTCTCTCTCGTTTGGGGGCGGATTGGAGCCGATCGTAGTCCCCTCCTCCTCCGGTACCGTTGCAGTAGCCCCGATCTTCATCCCCTCCAGCGGCACAGCGAACCCCGGCAGCTGTGATCGACGTCGGGGTTGGTGTGATCGGGGATGAAGATCGGGGCGGAGGGGGAGCTGCCGGTGTCGGGGATGAAGACCGGGGCGGATGGCGAGACTACAATCGCGCTGGAGGGGAAGAATGCTACGACGGCGCCGGAGGAGGGGGGACGAGGCTGCAATCGGCGGCGGGGTTGGTGCGATCGGGGATAAAGATCGGGGCGGAGGGGGAGCTGCCGGCGTCGGGGATGAAGACCGGGGCGGAGGGCGAGGCTGCGATCGCACCGGAGAGGAAGAACTGTGATGACGCTGGAGGGGAAGAACTGTGACAGCGCCGGAGGAGGGGGGGAGGGCGATCGGCTTCAATCCGAATGACCGGCATTCCAAGGTGTTTTACCCAGAACAACCTAGTTTTATAAAATATTATTTTAATATATTTGGCGGTGATGCTGTTGGTTGTACTCGAGCGGGACCAGGCAGAGGGTTTCGGGTACGGGTTGCGAGGCGACGTTGGAGTTGTGGTTACATGAGCACGTGAGCACGTGTACCGAGGCAAGGCATGAATGCTATATTATATATATATATATATATATATATATATATATATATATATATATATATATATATATATATATATATATATATATATATATATATATATATGGGGGCGGGGAGCCTGCACCCGAGGTGTAGCATCGTTGTTGCACCTTTCGCTTCTTTACCCCCCTACAAGTTTTGGAATTTGATGAAATTTGGTGAGGGTGTTGTCTAGGGTAAGATGATCATCCTCACCAATTTTCATCAAATTCCAAAACTCCTAGGGGGGTCAAATGGTCGAAGCAAAATATGCAGATTTTAACTGTGACTACGGACGGTTGATTTTGCTTCGACCATTTGAACCCCCTAGAAGTTTTGGAATTTGATGAAAATTGGTGAGGATGATCATCTTACCCTAGACAACACCCTCGCCAAATTTCATCAAATTCCAAAACTCCTAGGATGGTCAAACAATGCTTGAGGTGCAGCAACGACGCTGCACCTCAGGTCCAGCATCCCTTTTCCCTATATATATATATATATATATATATATATATATATATATATATATAAAGGGAGAGAGAGAGAGAGTAGTGATATATTGCAGCCGGTAACGTCCGGCCTTAACGTGCGGCACCCCCTTCTGGGGTATTTTTGAAATTTTTTTTTGGGGATTGATCACCCACTCTTGGATAGCACACACAAAAAATTTCAGCTCAATCCAAGACCTGTAGGCTATCCAAATGTATTGATCAAAATGACGACAAAAATGAACGACTGATAAAAGTCGATCATATTTGGACGGCCTACAGGTCTTGGATCGAGCTGAAATTTTTTGTGTGTGCTATCCAAGGGTGGGTGATCAATCCACAAAAAAAATTTCAAAAATACCCCGAAAGGGGGTGGCCGCACATTACCGGCCGCAATGTATCACTACTATATATATATATATATATATATATATATATATATATATATATATATATATATATATATATATATATATATATATATATATATATATATATATATATATATATATATATATATATATATATATATATATATATATATATATATATATATATATATCAGTATCTAATAGCTCATACAGATATGATGTAACTACATCCATAAGACGCATGTCAAGTCCTTCTGAGACTATCAAACTTATCAAATATCGAAACATAATCGCATCCATAACAGGGGAATATGTTTCCTCATAATCAATACCAGGTCTCTGTGAGAAATCTTGAGCTACGAGTTGTGTCTTATATCTAACGACCTCGTTCTTTTTTTTTTTTCCTTATGAACACCTATTTATATCCAACATGTTTCACATCTTCTGTTGTGAGGACTACTGGTCTAAATTCTTCACGTTTTGCTAGCGAGTCAAGCTCTGTCTGGATGGCTTCCTTTCACATTTACCAATTATCTCTACGTCTGTATTTTTCGACAGAGTGGTTCAGGATCCTCATTATCAATAACAAGAGCGAAAGCAAAGTCAAATACATTATCGACAATTTGCTTATTTCTATCTCACTTTTCTTTTGTATATACATAATTTATCAAGATCTCTTCATTTATTTGTCTATATGTCTCTCCTAGGATTGATGTCTCTTCTGAGATTGAAGTCTCTTTCTGGGACTAGTGTCTTTTCTGGGATTAGTGTCTCTTTTGGTATTATTTGTTTTGTGGGTATTGTTATTGCCTGAGTCATGGGTGTGACTTCTCTAGGAGTATTTACTTCTTCTGGAGTATTTTTTTTAATCTCCTCTTCCAGGGAGTCAATTCTTTTGCACCGACTAGACATCCATGCTTCAAGTTTACTTTGGATAATTTATTAGTTGCTGTGCCTACAGTTGTCCTGCAGGGATCTTAATCTGTGCCGAAATATTTGCACTAGATATGTAAAACTGTTATCTTAGCTGCATCATTAAAACTATCAGGTAACTGATTAACTATCTTTTGAAGATGAATAATTCTATATACTTCTATCTCACATTGAGTGGTGTGTGAATCTAGATAAGATTATGATAGTGTATCCATGAAATTTCACGTCGTTCTAGCTGTAGCTTTCTTTCCTCTAACGATGGGAAAACTGTCTTATCAAAATGATAATCCACAAATCGTGCGATAAAGACATCACCCGTCAGCGGCTCAAGATATCTACCTATAGAAGGTGAGTCAAAACCAATATATATACCGAGTCTACGTTATGTGCCCATTTTTGCGTATATCTTTGAAACTCAGTAGATTCCTTCTGGATCTAGATGAATACAAAGGCATCATCAAAGTATAAAATCGTCACTCCAGCTCAGACGATAGTTGCTCTTCCAGAGCCCTCAATTAAATTAGCAAAATCCTGATATTTGTATGGACATTACCCGTAGTTAATGTCAGGTGAGAAAAATACTTTGGGTCTCTCAAGATTGTATATGTGGTAGCAGAGTCTATTAAGCACAAATCTTCTTTGTCTATCTTGGGTTTGGATGACATATCTAAACTTTGCATCATATTGTTTATGCCCTTGAGACGATTGTCTGTTTATAGCAAATAAACTAAACAAATATTATTATAATTGCTTTGCAAGAACAAGAGTCTTATAGATAAAACAAAATAGACTAAACATAAATGATTATAATCGATTGCAAACATAAGACTTATATAGTTTGAAATACATAAATGTCATAGAATAAGCTTCTAGCTCAGTTATTCATCACATCAGTAAGACAATCCTTCCTTTGTAAATCTGAATTTTTATAGAAGTCTGAAGCATCAAAATAAGTCGATCCTGCCTCCGAGGCGGATTGATTGATGTAATTCATCTTGACTTTCTTTTTTTTCCCTTTTATCGAAGCCTAATATAGGTTAACCAAATGCTTCGGCGTACGGCAGGTACGAGACCAATGTCCAGTCATTCCACATCAGTAACAAACAGTGTCATCATTTCGGTGCTTCTTTATCTGGGTGTCATTTATGGTATCATCAGTTTTCTGGTCTTGATTATCATGACCTTGATCATGACTACGACCATGTTCGCGCCAGTGTCTACGCCTACGATCACGTCCATGTCCACGAATATTCTTACGGCCTCGGCCTTTCCCATGACCATGAAAGTAAATTTCATTGGTTTTCGGTATAGGAAGTGAGCCGATGGGATGAGATCCATAATTCTTTAACAGGAGTTCATTGTTTTGTTTTGCAATAAGAAGATAGGAGATCAATGCATAATACTTCTGGAATCTACGCTCTCCATATTGTTGTTGCATGAACATATTAGAGGCATGAAATGTAGAGAATGTCTTCTCCAGAATATCATCATCAGTGATCTTCTCCCCACATAACTTAAGTTGGGAAGTTTATCTTAAATAATGCATAGTTATATTCTGCAATAGTCTTAAAGTCATGTAGGTGTAGGTGTATCCATATATAACAAGCCTTGGGCAAATTGATCATCTTTAGGTGGTCATACCTCTCGCTCAGGGCATTCCAGAGGAGTAGTGGATATTTCACAGTGAGTTATTCAGTTTTCAGACCCTTATGTCGATGATGACGAAGAAAAATTAAAGCTTTAGCGCGATCCTACTTTGATGCTTCATTTCCTTCTTTGATTGTTTCACCGAGGTTTTTCGCATATAGATGAATCTCGGCATCCAGAATCCAGGATAGGTAATTCTTTTCAGAAATATCAAGTGCGATGAACTCAAGTTTCGTTAAGTTTGACATATTGGATTTATGTAATTGTGCCAAATAAAATATTCATAAAGAGTCATTCATATTTCACAAATAAGTTGACAAATTATTATATAACTAAAAAGATGTTTACCATAAATAAAACATGGATTTATGTTTTGGACTTATAGGGATCGAAGTACCCTTAATACCCAACCGAAACATTGGTTCGCAAGCCAACTGTTACCAAACCGCCCAGGCAATTATTGCAACCGCTCGGGCGATTACAGTGCCAATCCGCCCAGGCTGATCGTCGCATCTGCTTGGGCGGACGTTGCTTGCTTTGATCGGTCCGAGTATGGTTTTAGATGGTCCAAGGTGTACCTTGTGTGAATGTTGTCATTGTGGAGGATTGTTACCGTGTGGTTCGTTCTTCTTTCTATGCGATCTCTTTTCTATGAGCGAGATCGTACTGATAACGTGTTGTGATCCAAAGAGATTAAGAGATCATGCGAGAGAGAAACCACCACCAATTTTATTATTCAATTCAATATACAAAGGGGTACATATGTATAGAGTTCTTAAAATAACTTATTAAATAGATGGAAATGGTAATTTTGCAGTACTTTCCGCCGTTTCCGGTACTTCCACAACCCTACTTCCACGGATTCCCGTTTCGTTTCCCTTAAGTTTCTCATGTGGCCAGCTTTTCCTCCGAGCTTTACCGCTAAAATCCTCTCTGCAATCTTATCTTCAGATCGAGAGAAACAGAAGGGGCCATGGCGATCTCACTCTCCTCCCTCACTTCCTCCTTTTCATCTCTCTCCTTCTCCTCCCACGTCTCCACTAAACGGCAGACCCTCTCCCTTCCTCGGACTCGATCCCCGCTGAACGCCGAGCTGACGCGGAGGAGCCCTGCCTCCCCGGTGGTGGCCTCGGCATCCTCTTCCACCGCCGTCGCCGCCGTGTCCGGAGGCGCGGTCGCCTCCCCGGCGGATCTGGAGAGTTTGAGCATCGAGAGGTACGTGAAGTCGAGGCTCCCCGGCGGGTTCGCGGCTCAGACGATAATCGGAACCGGGCGGAGGAAGTGCGCCATCGCCCGCGTCGTCCTGCAGGAAGGAACCGGGAAGGTCATCATCAATTACCGGGACGCGAAGGTTGGTTGCTTTCTCCTCTCTTGTGGGAATTAGGGTTCTAATTCTGTAGCCCTGCAATTCTTTGTTAGGTTTAGCGTTTCTGTGCCTTTTGTGCTGAGCATCGAAGAAAGAAATGTTCATTTTTTAATCCCATTATATGCTGTGAATATTTCTGATGATCATTGACTTGCATGGTTCACAAGTTTTATGTTTGGTTCTTTTGGGCTAGGGTCGAAATTTCAATTTCGACCGATTTCAACCACTATTTCGACACTACGGTAGATGGAAATATTGGAATTTTATAGAATATTACACATATTGGTTCAATGATGGAAATGTTTAACAAAACTCTGGACAATCTTAAATGAGGCATAGATAATAATTTTCTAACACTTAAATCACATTTCTACATTATCCGAGGGTATGAAGCTCCACATAACATGTATTTCTATGCATGCTATGTGGATATATAACATTCTATGATCTACAACCTGTCCAAAATTCAAATGAATTCATCGACATGAAGACCTGATTTTTTTATTTTTTTTCTTCATATAATCCTAATTTTTGAAAGATATATCCTATAAATTCAGCAATTGATCCCAGAGTCTAGTGTAAGATCATCAAATATTGAAATGTTTGATATTCTTACATCATCATGTTATCAATTGAACAAATAGAAAAGGAATTAACTGATAGAGATCTAAGTTTCACCATTTTCGAATGTATTAGAGGATGGCACTTCGATCCGATTAAATGAATGGTTCTATACATTTTTTGTTGAGTTGGTCTCCCCATATTGGTTTTAGATAGCATATATAACATCCTAAAATAATTTTCAAAGAGAAATCACACCGGAGAAGTCGAACATCCTGTTCAGAGGGTTTAAGTTTTAGAGTTTAGGGTTTAAAGTTTAGGAAAAATGTGAAGTTTCATAATATTTTTGACCCCAACATTTCGTTTTGAGGGCAAAAAAAATGGAGATATTTTGAAAAATTTGTAGAAATTCATAAAATTTTGAATCTAAGATAGGTAGTGTTTTCACAACTCGGTTAACAACTATGGTTGTATCCTAGCAGTGAATTGATTGATTCCCTCTCGGGAGGTCGTAGGATCGAATCCGAAGTTTGTCTTGTGCAATGTGGTGTTCATGTGGGCAAAAACAAGGCTTGGTCTTTGGCAAGGAATTTTTTTTTGCACTCCTGTGATTGGTAGGCTTCAAAATGTGGTCTCTATGGTACAATGACATTTACAGACGCCACTCTAATAGGACATGTATATCCTCTTCAAAAAGACAAAAAAAAGGTTTTGTCCTTATATATTGAAGTGAATGGTTTGGTATTTGATATAGTTAGGACAAAGAAGATAACTGAATGTTCTTCGAGAACTTAACATACATTGCAATGTTGGCTAGTCCAAGGAAAAAACTTAGTGCCAAATTGTTGATCACTGTGATCCTCAATGCTTATGTGAGCCAAATGGCCAAGCGAAGCTCAACAGAGCTGATACAACAGATTGCAAAAAGTTCTAAATGGCCACCAAGCAGGATATTTTTGGGTTCTAAATAGTTTAAAAGCCATTGAAAGAAGTTGTGATGTTTGTTGTTACGGACTACAGTCAAATGATCATCCATCATAAGGAATCCCGTTTTGAGATCAAACCCATTAAGGAATCATATTATGACTAGAAATCCTATCCGACCAAGGAATCCAATTCCGAGGAGCCCTAATGCAAAAGCTACAAATTTCAAATTCTTTTGATTGGGTCAAATCCTAATGGTATGAGTGTTAGGAGAGATTTAGATTTTAATGCTAGTTATATATGGATTAACTAGGACAAAACCTAGAGGGAGGATGAATAGGTTTATTAATTTTCTATGCACTCAACCTCACAATTCAACCCACAACCAATCTCAAAACATCATAAGAGTGCCTCAAGATATCTTGAGTATGAATTATATCAAATTTTAGTACCATTCAATCCTTTGAACAAATATCAACCTCATATCGATACCAAGGTCACCAATCCAAGTTTGTATATTGTAATAGACTACTACAGGATTTATTTACCCAATCCAATCATAGAAATTATGTAAGCAATAGGGGTGTGCATCGGTTCGAAACCGACCTATTTAGGCAAAACCCAAACCGATCCAACCTAGGTCGGTTTTGAGAATTTGCAATCCGATCCAAACCGATTGAGACTGGAATCCAATCCAATCCAATCCAATTAAAGTCGGTTTGGATTGGATTGGATGGTCGGTTTGGGCTTTGACCCATATGCTTACTAGTTTTTTTTTTGTGGACATAGTTTCAACTTTAAAATAATTATTTCAAAAATTATAAAATGATACTACATTACTTACCAAAACACCAAGTTATCAACAACAATACCATTATGTCTACAATATTCATATCCATTAAATATTAAAAACTACAAAGTACAGTTTTAACAATTAAACAAAAGTTCACAGCAGTTACCACGAAATTAGTAAATTATAAACCGGAGTCCGGTTCGGTTCGGTTTAGGTCGGTTTTTAATTGATAAATCCGATAACCGATCCAATCATATCGGTTTTGAGAAATCCTGATCCAATCCGATCCGTTGAGTGTGTCGAAACCGATCAAATTCGGTCGGTTTGGTTTGGTTCGGTCGGTTTGGTCGGTTTGGTTTGGATCCTGCACACCCCTAGTAAGCAAGATTTTTAGATGGTTCAGGAACTCCCTACTCCACGGCCTTGTACCCACGTGCTACTGCATTGTGAAAATTGGAGTAAAAAATACAATTCACTTGACATTCTTACCACCCGAGATGCATATCTCATATCTCACCTATAGATGTGTGTGTGTGGATAGGTGGGGAGGGGGGGGGGGGATCGGCCTTGACCCCTACCAGTTTATTAGAAAAAGAAAGGGTACAAAAAGGAAAGGGGGATCCACGGGACCCGAATGCACAAAAAGATTACAGAGAAGGCTATCTAAGAGATATGTCGACCCTCATCAATGCTTGGCTGCAAAGGCATACTCCAATCCTGAGCAGCAATGTATCAACCGAGCTGGACGACCCATTGAAGACCCGCAGGTTCCTTTCTTTCCCATGCTCTAGCATACTACAACCACGATAATATTCCAAAATTTTCTCCATTGTTTAGGAATCCTTTTTTTCCTCCACTTTGTCCAAAGCGATCGAACAGTAGCCGGTCTACCTTTAATGAGCAGTTTATCCTTGAAGAAGTGTCAAATTCTATTGGAGACGGGACAATTAAGGAAGAGCCCTGAAGAAGTGCCAAATACTGTTGGAGAAGGGACAATTAAGGAAGAGGTGGTTCGCATCTTCCCTGTGATTGCCGTTTAGGATGCTGGAAATATCGATCAGGGTCAGATGCTTCTTCCTTGACAGGTTGCAACATGTTAGGCCTTTATTGTGAATGACTAACCACATAAAAATCTGAGTCTTAAGAGAGGTCTTAGTCTTCCATAGCCGAGGCAATTGGGCAAACTACCCCACCTGCGTTTATAATCCCATAAAAAGACTTCATCGTGAAGAGGCTCGAGGGACTCTCTAGCTCGCACTATCCTGAGAATCGTTGGTCGAAACGAGGGAAAGAATGTCCATCAGCTCTTGATGATGCTCCTGAAGCTCGTCTATGATCGTCGAACGGAAATGAGACCTCTAGCCCATACCTTCACCTGCCTGAGTGAAGTGTGATATGACCGAGCACCTCTCTTTGACAGCTAAGGCATACAAGGGTTAAATAGCTTCATGAGGGAGGTCTCCCCAATCCATCTATCTTCCCAAAAGTGGATTTTACTGTCATCATCCAAAGTGAGTATGCTACCACACTTGAAGAGGTTACCTACTTTTAAGATACCTCTCCAAAGGTGACTAATTTGTCGTATTTTTGACTGCGGACTTAGAGTACTGAGAACCTTTTAAAGGATATGCCCCTGATCACTTTGCTTCAACTATCCCCTTGGTCTGTCTGAAGTCTCCACCACCACTTGCCTTGCAAGACCTGACTGTGGTCCCTCAAATTTATGGCTCCCAATCTACTATGGATCTTCGATTTGTAGACCGTCCCCCAGTTCATCAAGTTGTAGGAGTTGGACGAACTGTCAACCCCTCTCCACAAGATGGACCAATAGAGAGAATCTATTCTCTTAACCACCCATGAGGGGAAAAAGAAAAAAGTCAGGTAGTAGGAGGGGGTAGCGGATGGCACATAATTAATGAGGGTGAGGCATCCTTCTATGGAAAGGTACTTGCCCTTCCACCCCGTTAGCCTTGACTCGACCTTCTCAATGAACCTGAACCAATCCGATCTCCTGACCTTTCGATCGCTGAGGGGGAGTCCCAGGTAGCTCAAGCGCAAGGAATCAAATTTGCAGTTAAGCATGTTGGCTAGAATCCACCCTTTGCTTGGATCCGACTCTATGTGGAATAGGGAGGATTTGGTGAAGTTGATCTTCAATTTTGTGGCGAGCTCTAAGGAGTACATGATAATCTTCAGCACTGCCATCTGCTCGCTTGTGGTTCCGCAGAACAATGTGTCATTCGCGAAGTGCAGATTAGGTGCCACCCATGACTAATCCCCCACCCCACTAAGCAGGCCCTTGTTCACTGTCAGCTTGAGGATGACATTGGAAATGCCCATTGCCAAGATAAAAAGAAAAGGGGAAAGTGAGCACCCTTGCTTCAGGCCTCTGTTCGGCTTGAATTGATTGTTGATCTCCCCATTGACCAAGCAAGAAATTTTGGAGGAGCAGAGGCATTCCCAAATCCAGTCTAGCCAATTGCTAGAGAAGTCTTTAGCTCTTAGGACTTCCATGATGAAACCCCAATTGAGCTTGTCAAAGCCTTTCTCGAAGTCTAACTTAACCAAAATACTCTCCTGATGCGATTCCTTGAGGTGATAAATTACTTCTGAGTTATAGCAATGCTGTCTAGAATCATTTTACCTTTGATGAAAGCAGATTGGATGACACTGGTGAGCCTCTCCATCACTCCAGCTAATCCATTAGAAGAGACATTGGTGATTACCTGTACAAACAGTTGGAGAGGCTGATGGTCTAGTAATCAGAGATGCAATTCGCCTTTTCCATCTTCGATAGCAACACTATCCAGATATGATTAATGCAGTGGAGGTTGACTTTTTTTTTGAAAAATTCTACCAAACTTCTGCACAGATCCTCCTTGATTAACCCCCAGTATCTCTGAAAGAAAAATATGGGAAAACGATCCGAACCAGGCGCCCTTTATGGGTTGAGGTCGAAAACTACTCTACAAAATTCATCAACTGAGAAGGCATCATCTAATCCGAAGGAGCTGCCCACTGAACGAAGGTTAAGCCTTGTCCCAGTCCACGCTCAACCCCTTCGTTGGTACCTTATGGAAGTAATCTTGAAAGTGGCCTGCCACGCGGCCACGCCTCGGAGGATCGCATCATGCTTATCAAGGTTAACGTCTTTGATCAAGATCGAATTAATGAGATTTCTGCGTTTATGCATGTTCACGATCTTATGGAAATAGGAGGTATTGTTGTCGCCTAGCTGAATCTAGCGTTCCTTGGATCTCTGCTTCCACATAACTTCCTCTTTCACCAGGATGTTTCTGAGGTCGCTAGAAGCTGAGGCGAGATCAACTTTATCCGCCAGTGATAGGGCCCCATCCTCCGCCCTGGCTTCACCATCCTCAATTTACTTATGTCAAGCGTTCTGCAGGGTTATCTGAACTCAATGTGGTTACCAATTTGATATGGGAGCTTCTCAATTATTCACATACCTATCAGCTTACCACCGTAAGAAGTTTGGAGTCATTGCTAACGGAATTAAAATCATGTCCATTAATGGCTATCTTTATTTTCCGTAGGCTGTCCGATGTTCTAGGATACTAATCATTGTGCTAAGTAAATGTGTTGACCGCTATAATCATAGTTACGAAGTCGGAAATCCGGAAAAAATCGGCTAGGGAAGAAGTTGAAATAATTGGGAAAAAGTTGAGAAAGAATTGTGAAACAAATGGTAGAAATTATATATATATATATATATATATATATATATATATATATATATATATATATAGAATACGGGGTATGAGCTGACAGCCCATTTGGGCATTTGGGCTGTCAGCTCACAGCCCTCCGATCTTGATCATCCACCGTCCTTTTAAAAGAAAAAAAACAAACATGGGATCAGGCGCGCATCAAACACGGGATCTCTCTCTCTCTCTCTCTCTCTCTCTCTCTCTCTCTCTCTCTCTCTCTCCTTCGTGAAGAAACCCGACCCTGACCCCTGCGCCCCCTCCGACCCCGGTCCCCTCCGGCGCTGCTGCCGTCTCCGACCCCGGTCCCCTCCGACCCTTCTCCTCCCACTCCGGCGCCGGTCCAGCCGCAGCTCCGGCAACCCCCGACCTCTCCCCCGACGCCCGCAGCTCCGGCAGCCCCCAACCTCCACCCCCGATCTCCCAGCACCCTCCGGCAGCAGCCTCTCTCTCTGCCCAGATCCACTCCGGCAACCCCTTCCTCTCGCGACCACCGGCGAGGTCCGGCGGCGCCGATCCAGCCCCAACCTCCCCCTTCCTCCTCTGATCTCGCCGGAGGGGGACGAGGTCGCGCCGGAGGGGGAGGGGGACGAGGTCCGTCGGAGGGGGAGGGGGACGGGGTCGCCGGAGGGGGACGAGGTCACGCCGGAGAGGGACGGCGGTTCGGGCTGGGCAGAGAGAGAGAGAGAGAGAGAGAGAGAGAGGGAGAGGGAGAGGGGACATACGGGACAGCTGTGTTAACAACTGTTTATTTTTTTTTATTTTTTATTTTTTTTTAAGTGACGGTTCGATCATTGGGATCGGACGGCTGTCGGTGACAGCTCAAATGAACATTTAGGCTGGCAGCTCACCTCCCGTTTTCTCTCTCTCTCTCTCTCTCTCTCTATATATATATATATATATATATATATATATATATATATATATATATATATATATATATATATATATATATATATATATATATATAGAGAGAGAGAGAGAGAGAGAGAGAGAAAACGGGAGGTGAGCTGCCAGCCTATTTTTTATTTGAGCTGTCACTGTCAACCGTTAGATTCGTATTGAGTAAACGGCTCAGATCTTGCTGTATTACAGCTGTATTGCAGCACAACTGCAATACAGCTGTAATACAGCTGTCAACCACCCCCCAACTCTCTCATCTCTCTCCCTCTCGAGCTCTCTCTGTGGCCCGAAGCCCCTCCGGCAGCCCGACCCCTCCGGCAGCCCGTCCCGTCCAGTAGCCCGGCCCCTCCGGCAGCCCGTCCCCTCCGGCAGCCCCCCCAATCCCCTCCGGCATCCCTCCGACAGCACCATCCCCCTCCAGCAGCCCCCCGACGGCAACCCTCAGGCCCCCTCGGCGTGGTTCGCTCCTACCGGCCCCGAAACTTGCCCGGCGACGCCCGCAACTCCGGCAGCACCCTCCGACTGCCCTCGACCTCCACCCCCGACCTCCCGGCGCCGATCACAACACCGGAGGGGGTCGGGGGGTTGCTAGAGGGAGACGGGGTCGCCGGAGGGGGAGGAGGGGGTACCGGCGCCGGAGATGGGGTGCCGGAGCCGGATCTAGCCGAGGGGGTGCCGGCGCCGGAGGGGGAGGAGAAGGGGGTTGCCGGATCGGGAGGTCGCGGCTACCTGCGGGAGGGTCCTCGGCGGAGGGGAAGGGAAGTGCCGGTGGGGTGAGCCGGAGGTGGCTGGACCGGCGCCGGAGGGGGAGAAGGGTGATGGCGGCGGTGGTTCTCTTCAGCGAACGAGAGAGAGAGAGAGAGAGAGAGAGAGAGTGAGAGAGAGAGAGATTGTGATAAGAGAGAGAGAGTGTGTGTTTTATTTTTTAAAATCGGACGGTTATGATCAGTGGGATCGGATGGCTGTGAGCTGACAGCCTAAAATAAAAATGGGCTGTCAGCTCATACCCCGTATTCTCTCTCTCTCTCTCTCTCTCTCTCTCTCTCTCTATATATATATATATATATATATATATATATATATATATAAGTCGTGTTTGAATCATAATTTATTCAAAAATTCAGAATTTTTAGTAACAAGAGCTTAATTGTTTTATTCCTATGCTAGCAATCGTATTCAATCAGAGATGAATGATGGCAATTGTATTTATTTTCTTTGCTTAGAGGCTTCTACCTTATTGCTCATTTTGGTAATATTTATGCAATGTACAGGAATATCTTCAAGGGAATCCTTTGTGGCTGCAGTATGTTAAGACTCCCTTAGTGACTTTAGGGTATGAGAGCACCTATGATGTCTTTGTTAAAGCTCATGGGGGTGGGCTCTCGGGTCAGGCTCAGGCAATTTCTCTTGGCATCGCACGGGCTTTACTCAAGGTCAGTGAGAATCATAGGGTTCCTCTGAGGAAAGAAGGCCTTCTGACTAGAGATTCTCGGGTGGTTGAAAGGAAGAAGGTCGGCCTCAAGAAGGCCCGGAAAGCCCCTCAATATTCAAAGCGTTAAGGTACATTCTCAAAATCCTCATGTGAAGATGCTTGTAGACTGTGATGGATTTTTTTTATTTCCAAGTCTTCTGTGCTTCTTCGTTCATCTTTCTAGCTTCGAGATAAATATATTAAGGCTGTGATGATGAATATATAACTCCATAAGTATTCCAGCCAAGTTTATCATCAAGAAATCCTGTTTTTTAAAAATTAATTCATCTGGGTTCGTATTTTATGCTGATCTAAGCATGGAAATGTTAGTTGTATGTTGAATATTGTAACCTGAGGCCGCAAAATTGGCCGAGTCTCTCTCATTTAGGGTAGGATGCTAGCTGTTACGCATACTTACAATATTCTTCAGATTATCAAAAACGTCTCAAATTCCATACATTTTTTTTGTGGTCGAATTATCCAGAAATTATTCAATACTTTTAGATTTCCACAAATTATTCTTGAGTTCTGGTCTTTTATTCATGAAATGTTCACCACTCATTGCCTAGCTGTACATCAGCAATCAATTAATTTTATCGATGTTGCCTTGTGCACGCTCGTTTCAACTTCCTGACGGATAAACATAGCAGTTTCTGCAATTCCTTTTTTTTTTCCCAATAAACTTCTAGTAATCAATTCCAGTCTTAACAGATTATTCACATTTTTTCATGGACTCCCCCTAGATGCTAACTTGTTACTGTCAACGATACAATTTCACGGTTACATTCTCGGTCACAATGCCTCGGCTTCCTCCTATGATATGTCTATAGGTCTGACTGACTTGACATATAGTGGTCTGGGGGTTCTTTCGGTCGGATCTTGATGTCAAATATCTTAGACATGTAATGTCCCATAACATAATTTCTCTTGTACTTGAAAACTGATTGCAATTTTGTACTTGATGTCGAATTTCTCGTCACTTGTTCGACATTGTCAATTGAAAATTTGGTGGCGGCATTGGTGGAAGGCTAAGGTGGCAGGCGGAGGGGTGGCGGTGGCATCAATGTCAATGTCATAGAAGGACATATCGAACTTCACTTTAGCTGTCTCACCAAGCTAAGACTTTCCTGTTTTAAGACAAATAGGGTTAAAACATCAACATTTTAGGGTTTGAGATGGCGAATGTCCTATAGCAGTGTTGAGAATAGTCCCACATCGGTAAAGGGGTGTGAGTTCCATGTCTTTATATAATGTTGCCCCCTCTCTCTCATCACCGGTTTTGAGGGGGCACGAAAATCGTAACACGGAACACCCTCCCGCATGTAGAGCGCCTCTCGATTAGAGGGAAAAAGAGGGTGCGACGGTACCGCATGGAAAGGAGATGGGGTGGGGCCTAGCTCTGATACCATGTTACGATTCTCATGCCCCTCAAAATCGGTGATGAGAGGGAGGGGGCAACAGTATATAAAGACGTGGAACTCCCACCCCTTTACCGATGTGGGACTATTCTCAACATCGCTCGCACGCAGAGTGCCTATCGATTGGAGGGAGGAAGAAAATCTCGATCGGAGAGAGAAAGAGGATGCGACGAGACCACATGGAGGGGACTCAGGGTGGGATCTAGCCTTGATACCATGTTACGATTCCCATGCCCCCTCAAAACCTTTGATGAGAGGGAGGGGGCAACGATATATGAAGACGTGAAACTCCCACCCCTTTACTGATGTGGGACTATTCTCAACAAAGAGGTTTTGCAAAAGAACAACCCCGAGCATCTAATTTCGTGTGGCGTCTATTTTTCGGGCTAAATATCCGACAAAAGGACAGATGACATGCATTTGACCCTTTACTCCTTCCTCTTGCTCCTCATTTTCTTTCTAGTTGCAGAGTGTAATATATGATATGCTTTTGACCCTTCATCCTCCTCAATCAATTGTTGGGTTGCAGGTTCTGCACGACGACGATCGCATGCTCGGTCCCCCCCTCCCACCTTTTCCAACCACCACCCGGTTTAGCAGGCAAAACTCGGTCCAGGCTCAAACCGGCTGTCGGTTGCTGGATCATTCAGCTGCATCTCTCTCTCTCTCTCTCTCTCTCTCTCTCTCTCTCTCTCTCTCTCTCTCTCTCTCTCTCTCTCTCTCTCTCTCTCCAGCCAGGTTATCTGTTTGATTTCCTGACCTAATCATTCTACTTTGCATGCCCATTTTGTTGACTGGGGACTGATGGCTTGGCCTGCTGCCGTATTCTACTTTGCCGCTGCATACGGACAAGGTAGCTCTCCCTGTGGAAATGGAGCCCGAAATTTCGACCCGAATTCGAACCAAAATTTGGGTATGGGTATAAAGTTTGCACCCGAATCAGATTTGGATGGGTATGGGTATTCGATACCCATACCCGATGCCTGGTACTAGGGTTGCCAAACTCACATGTTAGATTATATAGAATGTGGGCTGGAGTCTAAGGGCCTGTTTGGATACGCTCTGATTCCAAGATTCTATGATTCTGAAAGTCCAGAATCCCTAAAAAGACCGTCTGTTTGGATACAATCCGATCTCAAAAAGTGTTTCTGCGGAGAGCCCAAAATGTACTATCATTTTTCTGGAGTCCAAAATCGAGGCTCCGGGCTCCAGAGCCTTTTTTTTTGGGATTTTGGGATTACGGGCTCCTAGAATCCCAGAATCAGAATTCCATCCAAACAGAGCCTAAATTAATGGTAATGTACTCAAATTATACTCGAGCTCATACCCTATTATAAGGAATGTGGTTGAACCCGCATCCCAACCCACCCCGATCTCCAAACCGCGCTGTTTAACAAGAATCCAAACCTAGAACAAAATTCCATGCTCGGGTTAAGTTGGGGTTAGTGCAAGCGGGTTGGGCATGTTCGGATAATGCCTCTTTCATCATTTGTCGAAAGTTTTGAATTTTAAAGAGTAAAGTATCAAGAAAATTTTTTAGTTATCATTTGCCCTTACGAATGAGGCGTCTCTTTTAATAAACAAGATCCGTGGTTCCTATAAAGTGATGTTATGCTTAATTTGGTTCGGGTTGGTTGAGTCCTTTAGCCATAGCCAGCTCCAATTGACTTTCAGTTACATTTTCCAGCTCGAACCCAACCTAATCTTTAAAAAATATGCCCAACCCCTATCCAGAGTAAGAATGGGGTCATGTTGGATCGGTTCCCAAAGTTACCACCAAAACTCCTTTTAAGGAGATACGTTTAAGCTGCAGTTCAAACAAATGCAGTGGATGAAATTGGCCTTTACTGTAATTTAAATTTTTATTTGAATCCCACCGAACCACCTCCAGTGCTCGCTGTCACCGTCGGACCTGCACACCGCCACCGAACCGAAATACAGAACGCTGTCGTCGCCACCAGAACTGCTCGCCATTGCCGAACCAAACCTAAAGCTAACTCTACGATCTACAGGTCATGGGATGTACCCTAGACCTAGGAATCTTAACCAAAGCACCAAACTGTCGTCGCCGTCGCTGCTTGCTGATATTGCAGTCGCTGCCTCTGTTGCTCTTTGCTGTCGCTGCTGCTGCCGTCGCCGCCGCCTTTGCTGCTCGCTCCCGGCTCGGTCATTGGAGCTCGAGCTCGAGAGGAAGATAGAAAAAAGAGTGCAGGTGAGGACATTTTGGGATTTCTAATGAAAGTAAAGGAACTTACCTTAAATAGAAAAGTTGGCTATCCTGCTGCTACAAACAATCTGTTCCTGGCGACCTTAGCCAGATTACCCCTTTTTTTAAGGCTTGGTAAAAAGCCCTATTTTAGGAAATGCTTTTGAGCTACATTCTCCATAACAAGATCATTTGGGCTCCATAACCTCCTGAAAAGATAGTTTATCAAACAACCCAATCGCCAGTTTTGACTTTTCACCCCCTTATAAATAACAAAAGTATCATTAATTCATTATAGTACAGTACCAATTCGATTGGGAGTATGAATTTGGCTACTATAGTGGTTCGGTCAATTCGGTTGCTACAATGATTTCACTTTAGAACATAAAGAATCAGTTTGGAGCACCCACTTTGTAAAGGCATTTATGGCCTTCTTTTGGATCTTCTCTTCCACCCGCATCTCGCAACCATTTCGGGGAAAATAAACCAAGTATTTTGTTCAATGAGCATTTCCCAGAGCCTCTTCTTCTTTTAACGGTACGGAAAATGGACTTGTATGTTTTCGAGAGATTTGTGTAATTTTTGGTTGCAGTGTTTTTTGGTTTTTTATTTTGTTGGTTTCACAAAAAGAGAGAGAGAGAGAGAGAGGGGTGATGTTCTAAACATTGTAACCTGCAAACTCAAGCAGTGAATCTCCATTATTGTTGTTGTCAATGATTTCTTTTAAAATTTTTTAACTTTTTTACATATATTTGGTGTTTTTGTGTGATTGCTTAGCATTCTTATTTATCTATGGTGTGATTTCATTATACTCTGATTTTTTTTTTGAGAATCCCTCTTGAATTGATGAGGGGGGGTTCAGCCTAGATTCCTAACAGTTTATTAAGATAAAAGAAGTTACAAAAAGTGCCTAAGAGGCACTAGCACCCATGGAGGAGTCCCTGTCAACATGGCCAACACAAATAGCCCAGGAGCCACACAAAAAACAATCAACATAAAGTTCCTAAGGCGAAAGATCTCTCGATCTTTTCAAATGACAGAGTTAGCAAGGAAGGAACCCAACCCTTTCCACCCAATGGGAAGTCCGATCGTCGAAGCCATATCAAGAATGGTGTTATCCTCTAGCAAAGAACCGATGAATTGGGTCCTGCACCCCTCCCCCAAGGTTGGTCGATCGATCCCTCGGAACACCGGCATAGGCCGAGTTAGGTCGTGGTGGTCGGTGGTGCACTTCAAACTCGAGGGCTCGAGATCTGGCACGAAGCGCAGCTCTGACCTCAATCGAGTCCGACCCTCGATCAGCTAGTCGAGGACTACGGTGCATACTCAATGGGCAAGTTGAGGTAATTGACCCGAAAGCAGTTACAGCACCAGCCACTATTACAGCAGCATCCCCATCACCAACAATTTGCGAAATGTCGTCAATAGCTACACCACTACCAGCTCGCGTAACATCAACAATTGCAGTGCCATCAGCTCACATAACATCAGCAGTTTAAGCACCACCAGCTTGAGTAACATCAGTAGTTGAAGCGCCACCAGCTCGCATAACATCAGCAGTTGCAGCGCCACCATCTCGCGTAACATCAGCAGTTGCAGCACCACCAGCTCGCGTAACATCAGCAACTTCAGTAACATTGGCTGTGCTGACAGTGCCAGCATCGGCTACAACATTAGCAGCATCACCGTAGATTGCCCCACCTTCAGTTGAAGCATCCACAGCTTGCGTAATAACCACAAAAGTCTCTGATCCTGCTGTGCCAACCATAACATCTGCACAAGCGACCGTAGGAATAGCAACGTCCCGAGTCACAACCTTCCCAACATCGTCAATAGGCCCACCAATAGCATCAGCATCACTAGCCTCATGGCTCCCTAAAACCTCAAATCTAGATCCACTCCCTCGATTTAGGACACTGGGGGACAAGGGGGATTTACTTCTTTTTATTCTCGCCACTTGAATCTATGGATGAGACTCCGAGTGCACACGCAAAGTAGGTGGAGGCATCTCAATAGGAGTAGCCCCTGTATCGCTATGACTCAGAATATTCCTAGTTGGCCTGCACCCTTCTTAGCTGGAATGGCCCAGACCAAGGAGATTTTTTTTCTAGTTGTTGATCTTAGGATGGAAAGCACAAGCATCTTCGTTATGATCAAATGATTGACAGGCTCTGCATCGAGTAGGCCTCCAATCATACACGGCCCTTGGCATTGAAAGAAGAGCACCTTGATCACTCCAAGCTTCAACTTCATCGCAGAGAGCATCCTCAATGTTGACCTCTACACAAATCTGTGCATAATTCATCCGACCTCCTTCGTTGTGCCCAACAGCATCAGCTGTGGGGGCATCCATCCCAATCAGGGTACCCAGCACACTCTCCATTCTGCTAAGAGTATCGAATGACCAAAGCTTTTCAGGAAGATTAGGAAATTGGACCCACAGAGGGACTTGGGAAAGGAACTCCCTCCCATATTGTTGATCTCTAACCCACTTCTTAAGGACTATGGGTCGTCCTTGAAAATGCCATGGCCCCCCATTCAAAATTCTATCACATTCAAATTCAATGTCGAACCTAAAGAGGAAGATCCCATTCTCTCGAAAAAACAGGTCCATGCCACCCCTGTGTTGCCATAGTCTTGTGACTGTAGCCTTAAAAATAGGAAAGAAAGGCCTCTTCCCTAAGACAAATCCCACAAGGTAATGGGTCCAGAAATTCCCTGTCTTAGCAATTTCTTCCCTTGGGCAAACAACAACTTTTTTACCCTCAATCACACTAGGCTCGATAAACATAAGCTTTAATTCCTCGGCCGACAGAGCAGAGGGAGAAATTTTCGAAGAAGGAGCCCAAGCATTACCTATTGCTCTGCGCAAAGAAGAAGAAGAAGCCCCTCCAGTCTCGGATTACACGCCATTTCCTAATGTCATTGGATCCACGCCCTTTCCTACAGGTTGGCATGAGCCAGGCATTCCTACAAACACTTGTTGGGCGTCTGGACTCAAGATTTGGCTTGTTGTAGCATTGGTAGTAGCACTGTCTCAAGGTGGAACATGTTGCCCGTTAACCACCTCAAGAGCACCAGTCGTGACCTCAACATCAGGCACACGAAGTGCAGGGGGCGTCCCAAGCTCACAATCGACATTCACCCCTACTGCAGCACCACATCTTGGGCTGTGTTGGGAATACTGCAGGGTGGAAACTCCTCCTGCTCCAAATCCATCTCAGTCAAACCAAACTCCCCTCCGTTCACCAGATCGTGAGATCCCAAAGGAGCGAATCTACCTTCTGCAGAATTATTTTCCGAGCCATTGCACGAAAATTTCTGTAATTTCAACGATCTAGAAAGAGCAACCTCCACAAAGTCGAACACCGAGGTTCTAGGAGGTGGAGGATTGGGGATCTCACACTCAGGTCCAGAGTCGTCTCCCTCAAAATGGACATCCACTCGAATCAGGTGGGAATATATCCCTTCAACCTTGGAAGTCATCATTCCTATACTCTGAATTTGGCATCTTGGTTTTCAAAAGTTGACTAAAATAAAAAGGCACAATATATATATATATATATATATATATATATATATATA